>QZGG01000949.1:0-86672 GCA_006409495.1 Sedum album
GAGGACTGATGTGCCTCTTTTGAATTATTCCCGACATAAGTCAATAATAACACTGTTTGTGTCGTACCCCTGAAACTTAAAGCAACTGCCGAACATCAGTGCTCTACCAGATGTCATTGCTGCCACTAATTGATTTTGCTTCATTGTGATAGTGGCTTGTATTCTCAGTGTCTCGCATTTTAGTGATATTTTCTGTTATAGCATGCGCTTGAAAATTCTGCTTCTTAAGTTTATTTGTATTCAATAGTCAAAATTTATATATGTAAATCAGGCACTGAAGTTTAGATGTGCATTGGGTGCGGATGAATATGATATAAGTATATTTTATCACCTGGACTTCTAGTCTTTGTTTGGAGTATTTTGGGTTGGGCATGTACATTAAGTGCCGTATCAACAAATAATTCCCACAATGTTTGCAATTTGCTGAGGAACTATTACATTTCTGTGCCACATATCCATTATTTTGCTATATTTTAAGACTCTTTTAGACTAGGCATCTGATCAAACTCCAAAGTAGTTTACACCATTAATTTCGCATTCTAAATTAGTTTTTTCTGTTGCGAAGTGTTGATTTAATAAAATTAGTGTCAATCTGAATGATATTGCTTGTGCAGGCTTCTTTCATGCCAGTTCTCGTGCTTAGCGGCAAGGTTATGTCCAGAGGGAATGGAAGCAACCCTCTTTGCTACTCTGATGTCCATATCAAATGGAGGTAGTGTACTTGGAGGGCTAATAGGGGCTGGTCTCACTCAGCTATTTGGTGTCACGAAGGACCATTTTGATAATTTGGCATATCTAATCATCTTCTGCAATCTCACCTCCCTGCTGCCTTTACCTCTCCTAGGTCTTCTTCCCAATGACAGCCCAGATATCTCTTCAAAGCCCATTGAAGAAGTTGATATAGAAATGAAGTCAAATTGAACTACGGAGTAATCACTTATCACTACGTCATACTTCGTGTTGTTATACAGGCTAGTGCCATCATACATCATCTGACTAAAGGGAATTAGCTGATATAAATACAAGAAAAGCCCTTTGGTATGTGTATGGCTCCATAGTACATTCGAATACTGTTATTAAAGAGAAGGTTGCAACTTGCAGATAAATGATGTTTAAGCCATTCATTTGGCCACTTACCTGACAAGTAAAATCGGCTCAAGCTAGGGTGATGTACAATGAAAGCTGATGAGCCCCAACGGCCAGTCGGCATCAAATCCATACAACCAGCCATCACCATCAGACAGAAAATGAGTCAGCATTGCCTTCATGTGGCATATACCTCTCGCACATGGTGAGGCCTTATTCTATTTTCCATTTCTCACGTCCACAACATAGAAATGTCAAATGGCCCCATTTTTTATTTTTGTTGTTTGGTAGCATCATCAACAAGCACAAACTAGTAACAGGTCCAAAGCAGCCAACCACATCCTCTCCCACCCCCTACACACCTCAATTTGCACTCACCTTCACTCATCATGTACAACTCTTTTGTGCGCACTACATGTGCCTTATTCATACTTGCTAAGTTGCTATCCACGTATCTCATTTTGCAACTTGTGAATGGTGCAAGTGCAACTATAAGTTTACCAAATTTTCATCAACTAATTTCCTCTTTGAAGATCCACAGCAATATCTTAACCATGTATATATGTTGTTAGGTACCTCACATTCCAGTCAAGAACAGCCTTTTAACTCGACATATCTAAATGCGGATGGACGAGAAAGGGACAGATACCCTTTCATGCACGTTCACTCTTTCAATTATTGACACATGAGATGGAAACAAGAAATCTCAAACTACTACATTTTTCTGCTGAAATGAATGAATATTGTGTGCTATTAAAACAAGTGATGGGTACCTTGTCTTCATAACTCTTAGCCATTCCCTTTGACTCATTCAACTCGTTACGTGCAAAAAGTATTAGCAGTAAAGTTTGGCCGATGCGGCTACTAGCTGGACACTTCAAACCTTTAATATGGTTGGGGGCACTGAGGATTTAACTTAAATATTGTGGTGCAGACAGATAACCTTCTAATGATTGAAACTCAAGAATCACAAAATGATTAGTCAGTAGTTAATACATTTACCCTTTGTTTTTGTTTCACAAATTTTTGGTGATCTATTTTTTGAGTAGTATTCTTATATAACTACTCATGTTGATATACAGGTTGTGCCATTATATTTATACACCAAAGAATCCTTTTTTAATTGATTAAGCAAACGGCGCTGCAAGCTCATTGGATTGTCTTTTACTAACAACTTGTTTAACTATTGATGAATTCCAACTTTGTCACACTTTTGTTGATTGGAGTAATGCTCTTAATATTGTATTGAGACATTTTTTGGTTGCAATGATTTGTAGTTTCAGAAATGATTAAGAGAGAATAAAGGGGTCCAAATGCATGATTACACTTTGATAATTATTAAATCTAGAATGCTTTGTGTAGCAACAACTAGAGCCATTTGATCGATAGACAGACAATCGATGGATTATATATGTTGGTTTTAAGTGAAACCAGTCTGTTTATCAGATTCTTCATAAGCTCAATGACTTATATATTCCAAATAAAACAACTAACTACTTGATCATGGAAGTGTATATTTTTCTACAACTGCATGGATCAAATAAGGGTTTATAAGCATGGATTCACAAAACAATAAATGATCAGTAGTGGTGAGATTATAAATTTATTGATTTCAAAAATACTCGGCCTTAAAAAATCAGTTTTTATAAGCATTCAAATTTTAGCGACAGTCTCCTAAACTTGTATATACATTTTACATGTCAACTTTGTGTCTCTCGTAGTAGTTTAGAGTCTCAATTGACTGCAAGTGTAAGATTAGTAGTGAGAGAAACAGTTGGCAAAAATGGAAGTTTGCCATATGTAGACAAAATGAAGATAATTTACCCCAATAAATTATCTTGCAGATCTGGCACTGGGGCTACTTCATACATGTGACAACTCAATCATTAAGTTGGTCATAATGGAAAAGTAAACAATGAACATGGATCTAATGAACACCTTCAATGTCATTAGTCTTGTTGGAATCAGCAATGCGCCGCTCTTCAACATACAAAGAATTTGCATATATTGAGATACATCCGATGTAGCTAGTGTTTCGGCACTTTTCTAGAAAAGCCTTTAAGACAGAACTTTTTTAGTATTGAAATCTGAAGTATATTAATCAGAGAAATGTATTATCATATGACCATGCATATGCATTTATGAAGAGCAAACCCTAATATAAATGTTGTCTTTAGACGTGCCACATTTTCGAATGTTGTGTTAAATAACTTTTAATGTTATCAGTGTGCTATAATTAATCTACTTCAATAACAAGACCTGTCCTATGTTCTAAACCTCAAGAAATTAACATGCACAACTCAGATTCGCCTAAACCTAAATCGCACAATCAAGAAATGTAAAGAACAGATAAAGAAACTAACACACCAGATTTTTACCGAGCTTATATGCATCCGAAGATGCTTTAATGCTCGTTGAGCTCCTCAGGCTCGGAGATGCACTATGGAATAGCTGCTACGAACGCAGCCCCTGGAAATCGTCCTTTACAACCCTCACTTTCACTCAACTCAGGAAACGAAACTACAACTATGCTCAACACATGAGCGCCATCATCACAAACCGATGATAGCCACAACAACACGAAAAACTGAGCTAAAGAAGTAGATCGGTGCAGTGCTTGGAATGAGAGAAGATGGAGCGCAGCGGCAGATCTGAGATTATGCAGTAGGGTTTCCATCCTTTCTTATTTATACTCCATCTGCTCACCGTTGGATTGCTTTGAAGATCAACGGCTCACGCTCCTCAGCGCCAGCAAGATGCTCGCTCCTAATTGGCTCCTGCTGCTGACGTGGCAGCTGACTCAGCTCTCCTTCTTGGACTGGGCTTGCAACTGGGCTGCAGTTCACTTCAATTCTCCCCTTGAACTCAGACCAGAATGTCCTCCACCATAGTGCATCCCTCCCCTGAATCACAGCTCATGTACCTGCAATAAAATCACTCAACAGAGAGCAAGTCCAAGCAGAGCTTGAACTTGTTATTAGTAACAGTCTTTGTACCCATATCAGCAGGATTTAACGAAGTATCAATCTTAGATAACTCAATCATACCAGCAGCAATCAATTCACGCACAAAATGAAATTTAACAGATATATGCTTTGATCGCTCATGGTAAACAGGGTTTTTACTAAGCATTAACGCTGATTGAGAATCAGTATAAACAATGGGCACAGACACATTCACACCAATCTCAGTCAAAAACCATGCAGCCATAAACATTCTTTCACACATTCACTAATAGCAATATATTCAGATTCGGTAGTAGACAAAGCAACAAGAGATTGCAACTGAGATTTCCAAGACACACAATTTTTGCCAACAGTACAAAAATATGAAGTAGTAGACTTCCTAGAGTCCCTATCACCAGCAAAATCAGCATCTACATATCCTATAATCTCAACATCAGCAACTCTCTTTTCATAACATAAACCAACAGACAATGTACTACGAATATAAGCTATCACATGTTTCAAAGCCAGCCAATGATCATACCCTGGATTAGACATGTATCTACTAAGCAAAGACATAGCATAACACAAGTCAGGTCGGGTACTAATCATAGCATACATTAATGAACCTAAGGCATTAGCATACGGAATTTCAGACATTTTAGCAATATCACTCCTAGAAACAGGACACTGAGATTTATCAAGAATAAAATGCTGAGCCAAAGGCACAGCAACAGGTTTGCAATCCATACAACCAAATTTCCTAACAACTTTTTCTAGGTAAGGTTTTTGATGTATTTTCAGCCACTTTCTTTTCCTATCCCTTTCAATTATCATACCTAATATCTTCCTAGCAGCACCTAAGTCTTTCATTTCAAACTTAGAACTTAACTTAGCCTTAAGCTCAATCAAAACAGACATAGACTTACTAGCTAATAGCATATCATCCACATAAAGCAAAAGATACACAACAGAACCATTCATACTACAGAAATACAGCATGCATCATATTCACTCCTAGTAAATCCAATCTGAGTCACAAAAGAATCAAACTTAAGATACCACTGCCTAGGACTTTGCTTCAAACCATACAGCGATTTTTTAAGCAAACAAGCATGATCAGGGAACTTAGAATCTACAAAACCTTCAGGTTGATGCATATAAATCTTTTCATTTAAATCACCATGCAAAAACGCAGTTTTAACATCCATTTGTTCTAATTCTAAATCTAAACTAGCAACCAAAGACAATATAATCCTAATTGTCTTAAACATCACTACAGGAGAGAAAATTTCCTTATAATCTATACCTTCCTGCTGAGTAAAGCCTTTAGCAACTAACCTAGCCTTATATCGAGGAGGGTCTCCTTGGGAAACTCCTTCCTTGATCTTATACAGCCACTTACAGGCTACTAACTTCTGATTCCTAGGTTTTGGTACTAAAACCCAGTGTTATTGACCCTGAGGGAGTTCATCTCCTCTTCCATTGCTGCCTGCCACTGTTTTGTCCTTGGAGGACATAGCTTGTATAAAACTATCAGGTTCCTGATGAACTACTTCAGAGGCAGCAACTAGGGCAATAAACACTAGGTCTGCTAGTGAGCTATATCTCTCATTTGGTCTAGGGATTCTTCTAGCCCTATCTCTAGTAACTGATAATTCCTAAGACTATCACTAGTTGATACTTCCAGCTGTGGCGACCCCTGGTTCACATCCTCTTGAGGATGATCACCCCGGTTATTTTGGTCCCCCTCATCAGCTGGTTCCAGATCACTTAAACCCAGATCAGCGGGATCAGCATCAACACCTAGGTTTGGGTCTCCTAGTTCTAGGTCAGGTTCTACAGTGTCACTAGGCTCAAGACTATCCTAGGTAGACTAGCTATCTCAGGTTCTACTTCAGGTGGGGTTTGATCCTTAAATGGGAAATGGTTTTCATTAAAGGTAACATCCCTACTAACTATAAGTTTAACTCCCCTAGCTTCATATTCCCATAATTTGTATCCCTTAGTACCAGACTGAGTCTGATACCCTAAGAAGACACACTTAATGGCTCTAGGGTCTAGTTTACCCTCCCTGGTATGTGCATATGCTGCACAACCAAATACCCTAAGATGTTTCAGGTTAGGAGTCCTATTGTTCCATAGTTCTAACGGGCACTTAAAACCTAAAGATCTATTAGGGCTCCTATTCACTAAATATGTGGCAGTAGCTAGGGCTTCCCCCCAAAAGGCTTTAACTAACCCTGAGGTAAATAACAGGCTTCTAACCTTTTCTAACAATGTCCTATTCATCCTCTCAGCAACTCCATTTTGCTGAGGGGTATTTCTAACTGTTCTATGTCTAGCTATACCACTAGACTCACACAGGGTATCAAACTGAATATTGCAGAATTCTAGGCCATTATCTGTCCTAAGGGTCTTAATCTTCCTATCAGTTTGGTTTTCTATCAAGGTTTTCCAGTCACTAAACTTAATAAAGGCTTCATCCTTAGATCTCAGCAGAAAGGTCCAGACCATTCTAGAGTAATCATCAACTATACTCAAGAAATATCTATTACCTCCATGTGACTCATGGGACTCAGGGCCCCATAAATCAGCATGAAGGTATTCTAAAGGTGACTTAGAGGTATGCTGACCAGGCTGGAAAGGGTGCCTATGTTTCTTAGCTAACACACAAGGCTCACAGAAAGGCAAACTAGCTAATTCTAGCTTATTCAATACACCTTGCTTAACTAAAACATCTAACCCTTGAGCACTAATATGTCCCATCCTAAGATGCCATAACAATGCAGTATTATTCACAATATTTTCAGTACTAACAGCAGGCAGGGCAGCAGTCACAGTGCAAACAGAATCATTCACACAAGCATCAAGAACATACAGTCCATTCACCTTTCTACCAGACAATATCAGCTTATCATTTCTATAGACATTCATAGTACTATTTTCAGACACACACACACAGCCAATATCATCCAAAGTACCAAGTGAAATCAAATTCCTCTTAAGTCCTGGTATATGCCTAACATTAGTTAAGGTTATCTGAGTTCCTTTACTTAGTTTTATCTTAACTGAACCTTTACCCTGAACAGGACATTTATTATTATCACCCATATAAACTAACTCATTACTAACAGGTTCATAATCACTAAACCACTCCCTATGTGGACACATATGGTAAGAACATCCTGAGTCTAAAATCCACTCATTCTTACACTCCCTAGATGTAACATTCAACACCTCAGAGTCTACAGTATCCTTAGGGTTTCTCTCAGCTAGATTATTTTCTGAATTATTATTTTCTTTTGGTCTATTTAGCCATTTATAACAAGACTTCTTAAGATGACCTTGCTTACCGCAATAGAAACATTTCCTATTCTCAGTTTGACCTTTTTCTTATCCTGAGTACTAGACTTATCATCCTTATCCTGTTTCTTGTCATTCTTATTTCCCTTAGTCTTATTATTCTGACTCTGACTACCCTTCTGCTTAACATACAGACTACTAGAACTCTTAGCCTTAGCATTTTTCAGTTCTTGCTCTCTAGTTCTAAGGGCAGTACACATTTGTTCATAAGAAGGGACTGAACCAGTATATTGGAAAGCATTTTTAACTACTTGGTATTATCAGGCATAGCATTCACACCATAACAATACTAGTCTCATCTACAGCATGCTCAGACCCTTCTAACAACATAGTCATCCTAAGTAACTCATCAAGATTATCATCAATAGACTTACTAGGATCTATCTTAAAACTAAACAATGCAGCCTTAAGATATGCAAGATTAGGTGCTAAGATATTATCATACATAGCCCTAAGCTTTAACCATAATTGTACAGGAGTGGAAGTATGGCTAACCTTCCTGATAATGTTGTCCGTTAGGCTCAACAAGATCAGAGTATATGCCTTAGCCCTTATTTGCTCCTTCTTTTCTTCTGCTCCTCAGTCCATAGGGACTCATCCTCTTGCAGAGCGATAAGGCACTCGTTATAGGATAACAGTGCACTTATCTTTGACTTCCAAACTCCGAAGTCGGCTTTACCGTCGAACTTCTCTACTTCCAGTTTAGCAGCCATTAATCACCTCGCAAGAAACAGATCAAGAAATTTCAGTGAAGCAGAAAATTCTTATGGAGACAAAATTATACTATCACCACCTATACTAATCCAGATTAACCGGCTCTGATGCCACTGTTATCAGTGTGCTATAATTAATCTACTTCAATACAAGACCTGTCCTATGTTCTAAACCTCAAGAAATTAACATGCACAACTCAGATTCGCCTAAACCTAAATGCACAATCAAGAAATGTAAAGAACAGATAAAGAAACTAACACACCAGATTTTTACCGAGCTTATATGCATCCGAAGATGCTTTAATGCTCGTTGAGCTCCTCAGGCTCGGAGATGCACTATGGAATAGCTGCTACGAACGCAGCCCCTGGAAATCGTCCTTTACAACCCTCACTTTCACTCAACTCAGGAAACGAAACTACAACTATGCTCAACACATGAGCGCCATCATCACAAACCGATGATAGCCACAACAACACGAAAAACTGAGCTAAAGAAGTAGATCGGTGCAGTGCTTGGAATGAGAGAAGATGGAGCGCAGCGGCAGATCTGAGATTATGCAGTAGGGTTTCCATCCTTTCTTATTTATACTCCATCTGCTCACCGTTGGATTGCTTTGAAGATCAACGGCTCACGCTCCTCAGCGCCAGCAAGATGCTCGCTCCTAATTGGCTCCTGCTGCTGACGTGGCAGCTGACTCAGCTCTCCTTCTTGGACTGGGCTTGCAACTGGGCTGCAGTTCACTTCATTTAAAGCTAGCAAAGCAGCCTCGGTCAGCTTTGGAAAGTGGAAACCACATTGATTATAGCTAGATCAAATAGAATGATCAGTCATTAATTCGTTGATAAGATAAATATCAAACATCCATTATTAATTAAGATATTTGTGTGTAATAAATCACACTGCTGGTTTCTTCTTATTAGCTATATCGTCTCTATTAGGTTTGAGTGCAATCCAAATTATCATAAGCAATTAATTAAGACATCATCAGCTCTTCGAACAAAACTAATTCTAACCTCGTGAACACATGGCTATCTTTATCTAGCTATACATGTGATATCGATTATCAACATGCAATACGATATTAACTTGCAAAAAACTGATCAAGATAATGTTGAGAACAAGCAATTGGAAGAAATCTATGCACGGTGCATCTTCAAGGAGTTCAGTTTCACCAACCTCATTCTATGCTAATTAGCAGATATTGGCAATGTAATTGATGTTGAATGGCACACGTATTCAATCAGAGTAACAAGTTTCGCCATTAATTGGATTCCAAAGTCTGCAGATTGAAGCAGCTAATTATTTAACTGCATTGGTAGCGTGCATTAAACTCTTATACCGCCAGTTATTACAAAATGTATGCAACTACGTAACACGTCAAAAGTAAATGGCACATACACTAACTACTACTTATAACACAAGGGGACAAAGCTGGACTAGGTTAGCAACTTCTGTTATTAAGTTTAGCAAAACAATTGACATGTCCCCCACAAACCATGGGCTGTGTGGTTCAACCACTATTAACTCATCAGGTCAACCAACAACTCTAAAATACAAATCAGTAGTTTTGATTTCATCTTATAGTGAAGACAGAGTTGGAATCAAGGCTACCAAACCATACTCATGGCTCATACGTACACAGGCCCTGTCACCACAAAATTGCAAGCCAAACCAAGCTTAGCTCCACATCTGGAAAAGTCAACACCAGCTGGTTTTTCAGGTCAACAGTGTAACTGTCAGTTTTAACTAATTTACCTAACAAACTGCCATTAAGTTTTTTACTACACAAACTCACAAAATATAGAAATGATATAAGTAGATTATTATTTAATTTTGTCCAATATAAACTAAATCGAAAAGTTGAGACTTAACCAGAAATCATAATTAGTTATTGAAATTTGTTTTATAGTTGTCAATGTCATAGTTATTAGTTAGAGGCCAACTAAGAAAAGCTCCCTCACCCAACCCTGTCTTGTTTTTCCATTGTCTCATGTCATGACCCCCTTAGAACATGGAGTAAATTATGGCATTTCCTTCCCTCCCCATAATTTATTTACATGCCTACCCTTCTCTGTCCTCAAAATCCACAATAAAAAGGAGCTCAGAATCACTTTCTAGCTCTTGAACCAAGTCCCAAATCCATCACAAGATCATTACTCAACATACCCACTTCTTCAAACACTTTTCTAGAGCTGAAAGAAGCATATGCACAGTTGTCTGTTGCCGGTATGGATATCGAGATTGTGAAGTGTGAGTGTTGTGGTTTGAAGGAGGATTGCACTCAGGAGTATATAAATGATGTGAAGGCCAACTTTGAAGGGAAATGGTTATGCGGATTGTGCTCAGAAGCAGTAAGAGATGAGGTCATCAGAGGAAACAAGAAGCCGTATGGAACTATGGAGGAAGCTGTTAAGGCTCACATGTCATTCTGTGGCAAGTTTAGATCAAATCCAGCTGTCAGAGTGGCAGATGGGATGAGACAGATGCTCAGACGAAGGTCTGGGGATTTGTCATCTCCACAAGCTTCTTCCAAAAGGTTTGGAAGATCTGCAACCATCTCTCCTCGTTGCATTTAGTTCCTTGAAGCTGGATAACATAATGCAGCGATGGGAATCTAGGCTGTTTCATTTGGCCGGGATCGAAGAAGAATAATAGTCTAACAAAGTCCCCTTTCCCCTGTAGCTGCTAACAGCACATATGAAGAGATTTCATGTAAAGTCCATGAAATTTCCATCAGAGGAACCATCTCTGCATTTCCATAATTCCTGCCAATTTTCACCAAGCTGAAATCAGTCACTCATCGAATAAAGATTATGTTTCAGTTTATTTGAAGGTCTTATTAGTTTGTGTAACATGTTTCTAAATACCAAGCCAGGAAACATAAAATGCTTCAGGTATACTAAAAAGCCATTTGGGACATGAAATCTGAATCCAGTACAGAAAATAAGATATCCCAAGTGTTTTGCTAATGATACAAATGCTGATGTGAATTTTTACCTTGTCCTGATCGAAAATGTTGTCAGCAGTTGCGCAACTGTCCCTACTGGCTAGTGGCCACTGCACAGCTAATAGTAACCAAATATTGCCAGGCATTATCTGACACATAAACCAAAATGTAGTTATCAGATGAATAACTGATCATTCACATTCTTAGCAAGTAGATCAATTTGAGCAGGGCATCCGTATCTCATTCAGCAGTATTCTACAGCAACTTGAAGGCAGCAAAAATAATGGAAATGCACTAAAAATGATCCTAACCAGATCGGCGCAAGTAGCGAATAATCAAAGAAACTAAATTTGAGTATACCATACTAAATAAGAATCAGAGCACCAGTTGGACTGATAGTTTACTAGGAAAGAAAACATTAAAATGATATAATTGAGGAATCTTATTGTCATCTGAAAGCGCCATTTGATTCCATTGTTCAAAATAAACAAAACAAGTTGAATAAAAGTGACAAGCAGTAGCTGTTCACCTCTTTTAAATTAAGGTTCTAAGAAGGCATTTTGGAAGTCATTTCTGACAAAGCATATGAATATTGATAAAATCCAGAAATCACAAATTAGGAGTGATACCTTATCTTGAAAGTTGACACTCAAATGTAGAAATGCATTTCCAGGTGATACCTTGATGAGCTGTAACATCATCAAACTGAAATTGATGCAGAGAGGTGTGAGCACTTACACTTCGAGTATTAGGTAGGTTGCATGGTGCCATAATATCTATATAATTGGCCTCGATCTATATTAGAAGTGTCACTGACAGACTCTGATCACAAATAACCACAACATGACCACACACTGCCCTTACAGTGGTGAAACCAGCTCCTGTCACTGAGTAATCATCTCCTCATGATACCCATATTCATGAATGCATGACAAACATCAAAAGTTGAAATATTCTCAGATGTTCTGAGCTCTGACACTTTGTTTTCCTGTATTAATGAGAAAAAGTCATGACTAGTAAATCTACTAAGTGATTTCTACAACAGTTTCTATGATGGAAAGGTAATTTGTATAGTTTGAGCCCCAGTGGGGAAGTGTGATACGAATCTCATTTTCTCAGTCACTTATGTAGCTTATGTTCAGGGACCTTGCGATACGTTTTGTAGACTTCTTGCATTTCCTTGAGTTTTTTGAGCTCCTGTGTTATCTGCTCAGATAGGCTATTGACAACTTCCAGCATGGCATCATCGGGCTTGCCTGAAGAGGGGAGACTAGCAAGTTGGGATTTCTCATGTTTAAGTTGTTCTTGCAGACCGATGAGGTAAGTCTTCTGTGCGTTTAGCTTCTCCTCTGCCTGTTGGTATTCAGCTTCTTGTGACTTCTTTAGTGATTGGAGAGTATCGTGAATATCATCTTCTAGTTTCTGAGAGTTGATTTCTAGCTCAACTGGATAGGTGGCCGCTGCCTTTTTATGACCTGCTGTTCCTAAATCCAAGGACTCCATTTTTGTAGTTTGGGCATTTACTTCACTTGCTTTGCTTATTAACCCACCTGCGAAGATGAGAAGTATCAAACAATTTCACCTGATGCAATGGAGATTCACAATGCATAGAATGGTAAACAACCAACTTCAGTCAGCACAAGCATTTTTAGTAGCTCAGCCACACCACACGAGCATTTTTCATGTTATCCACATAAGAATCACTAAATTAAATCCATCCATTTAAAGAACCCCACCATACCTTACTGCGGGAGAAGCAAGCAACCTGAACTGGTAACATTCATGTAAGTAACCCACCTTGCTAATACCTTATTGCCGATCAAATTACTAAGTGTAAAGACACCTTGTCAAATACCTTATTGCTAATACATTGTGTAAGCTAACAATTAAAAAGCAACATTGAAGTGATAGAAATCAAAATTTGAGATAGATTTTTATAAGTTAGATTGAAGCACTTACTCGAAGGAATAATGGGTTTGTTTTCCTCAGCTTCCCAGATGCTGCTACTCAGCGGACTCCCATCTTTAAGCTAATAGGCAACTTCAGATTATTTCCTTAAGCATGCATGGTGAATCAACACAAAAATGAAAGGGAAAGTGTATGTACCTTGTAAAAAGCAGTTTCTAATCTTCTCAATAAAACTTGAACAGGCTCCCTTTCAGATCCATGCAGGATACCAATCCCAAGTTTCAAAATCATCTCCAAATCACTAAAAGAGTCGATGGATTTACATATCTTCAGGAGTTTGGTAGCATGTGGAAGCAGATCTGACCAACCATCGCATCGACGACAGTAGTATGCAGCATCCAGCTTGAGGACTCCTCCAAGCGTTCCAGCCAAGTCACAATGAATAGCACAGTTTAGATGCACAACGTGGCCGCATATAAATGCTTCATTTACAACTGTCTCGCATCTAAAATAACTGTAGCCTCCAAAGGCAGATTTCACAGGTTTACAACACAGAATACATGAGCAGTGTTGACAGAAATCAGATTCCGAGCAGCAAATATCGCAAGGCATGGTAGGCTTTTCAGCTCCTGAAAGCAAACTCATACAAGATTTCCTTCCAGCAGGGCATTTTGTTGATTGAGGATCAGGCTTGGATTCGCCTTTAATATCCTTCTCTGAGAAGGGAGATGAAGAGGCTGTTGGGTCTATAAAATAAGAATTAGGAAAAATAGGAATTTGTTACACCCGATAATATGTAAAATACGGCAAGATATCGGAAGACATTTTTTCTAAGGCATGCAAAAACTAAACGCAATGAGCACAATCAGAATTTTTGATCCGATGGTATTAGAAACTTTTACACTTTACCATGACTTTAAAAAACTCATATTTTCCTAAAGAGCCATTCGATCTCATTGCCAATCAGAATGGGCTGTAAGCAATCCAAAAGGGAGAAGATATTTCCTAAAAGAAATATCAACTCAAAAGTTGCATCCCATCATAAATTATGTTATGGTCACTAAAATAACTAAATAAGGTTTCAATCTCAATCTCGGGTGTCAATGTAAGCAGTGTCAAATCATTCGAATGTCGGTCTATGAGCCAAGCAATAGTGTGGTAATTAACATCTACTTAACATTTCTTTTTATCCATATTCTATCAAATGAGATGAAAGGGGTAACATAAGAGATCCCAAACTTAGCCTAACATACACAGATTCTGTAGCATCCGTCAAAATTTCTTGAGAGTAGAGGTTTAAGTAGGCAATTATAATATAGCACTAACCAGAAATGGAGCCGATAGGTTCCCTGGCTGGAATAATCCAAGAAAACATGGCGAAAAATGAATGAACATCAGTATCAGGGAACTCTTTTCTGATGTATCGTTGAAGGGATGTTTTACTACTGAATGCTCTCGGCTGAGATAGACGCTTTGGAGCATAAAGATAACGGTCAACATGATGGCCATGCTTTGAAATTCTACTCCCTACCTTCCACCTCCAATTATCACCAGGATTAGGCCAGTTTTGAGGCGCATAAGGATTTCCGTATCCGGATTCATTTGGACCAACTGCTGGAAGAACAGTGCAGCTATTGGAACCGTGTCTACATTATTTAACACAAAGTCCTCAACTTTAATATGTTCCTTCATGTCAGAGCGGAGAAGAAAAGCGATTGCGGAATCAAAACATAGCAATTAAACGAAGACTGAACCCTACACAACAAACGATCAGTGTTAGAAGATGAAATCTATGCTGTGTACATTCAGTTTCGATGCATGTTGTTTTCCTAACAAATCAATGAAATTAATCACATAAGAAATGCAGCTGTTCACCAACACTTTTTAAGCATATGAATCTGAAAGTAATTATGCTAAGTCAAATGATTACAACAGACAATGAGAAAATGAGACAAACACACAGACACAATCGAATGAAAAACATAAGGTAAGTAATCCGAGCAAACACGATTCTCAAGTACATATACAGCCACGTATAATGGGTGAAAAAATCGAAATATATACACCGCACAAACCTTAAGACTGTGATTCGTCGGAGCGGCGGATTCTTCGCGAGAGATGGAACCCTAGAATTCGGATTTGGATTCGAACTTCAGACAATTTCGGGATCAATTTATTTATGATTTTTTTCGGACAGCACAAACATATGGGTGTTCATTTAAGGAAAAGGATCGACACATTTTTTAAAGTATGTTTTTATTTTTATGATTAAATTGATTAACATTGAAAATCATCTCGATAGTTGATATACATGTATTTTGCAAACTCAATAGTCATTTTAATCAAAACTCAACTATCACCGATTGATTCGATTAATTTGACAGTTGAGATTAATTACACGAGCCTTGAATTTGATGATAATCAACATTTTTAATTATGTGTTCTCACAAATTGATACTGTCTTTCTTAATATTTTTCCATTAATTGATACTAACTAATTTACGAAGGTTACTAAATGCACTGACCATTCTCTAAGTCTAAATGACAAAATTACCCCATTATCCGGATAATTTAGAGGTATTTTGTAATTATATTAATTTTTCAAAATATTCTTGAAAAGTCTGCATATAAAGAAAAAACTGCAATAGTGTCTTTAAGGTGGTCAATACATGTATAAATTTTAAAAAAATCAACAATACCTCTAACTATCAACTAATATGAAAATACTATTTCGCATACAAATAAATAATGAGGGTATTTGATCACTTCTCTTCGAATATGTCTACCCTTTAAAATGTCATGAACTAAAAAATATTAAAAAGTGAAGTTTTTTACATTTAACATTTTTACTCTATGCTGAAAGATCACACATAGTATCAATAATTTTCAAGAAGCGAGTCACATCGATCATAAAATTATTTATCTGACGATCAATTTCATGTAAGTGAGGTATACACTTTTTGTTTATTGCATCAATGTTTCTTCTGATCTCGATTTGTAATTTTTGAATATAACCATGATCCCATAATTTTTTGCTTCTCGCATATTGTCCACCACAGTTTGACATTTTTTTTGCACATCATGAGACTTTTTATGCGTGAAATATCATACTCCCCTCGTCACACAAAGTTTGTCCATTTTTTTGATTATTTGTGAGGTATAAAATAATCAAAGTGGACAAACATAGTGAGACGTGGGAGTATTTGATTTTTTCTCTGATTTGTGAGATGTGAATCATTGCTGAAGCATTTGAAGTTGTCAAGTCAATAACTTGATCACCAATACCCAAAAATCAGCATTAACTAATTGGGAATTTGAATATAGAACTGTTCTGCAAAACTGAGGAAATTCACTCGTGTAGCAAATAAATCAATATCTCCATTCTGAGGTGTGGCTGAATGAAAAGTTATAAAGATGTAAAATATCATAAATATGAGTCTATACTGAAGAAACATAATTCTGTGTTCAAAAAAATATGTTTCAAGTTTTACTACACATGTCTCTAATTTATACAGTAAGATCTAAATGTTGTTGGCTGAAAAAAACATTTATTAAATGATATTAATGTGAAATTTAATGTTGATTTTCAAATATTAAGGACTAGGCCAGCTTAGAAAAAAAACATAACATTAAATTAATATTCATCTAAAATTATTTTACATACTCCCTCCGTCCCATAATTTATGTTTCATTTGATGTTTTGCACGATTTTTAAGTAATGAAAGAAAAAAATAAATAAAATAAATAGTTGTGTGGTGATGAAAGAGAAAAAAGTGATTTGATAGATAATAAGTAGTGGAAAAAAAGAGAGAAAAGAAATATGTGGTGGAAAACTAAAAAAGATATGTCCATTTATGATAAGATTTAGAAATGAGAAGATAATTATGGAACACCCAAAAAGAAAATGAGACATTAATAATAGGACGGAGAGTTATTAACACATCAAATGATGTGCGCTAAAATACTAGTAGTATTATACAAATCTTTTTCAAAATAACGTCTTTGTCCACAAGATAATTGGTACAACTCAATTAGACCAGTGATACAAACCAGACCAACGGTTCAAACACATTATCAGCTCAACCCAGAAACAGAGGAACCCTAATCTCCAATCATTGGTCTATCGTCACTGCAATTCAATTTGATTTCGAAGACCATGGCGCTTCCTCTGCATCTCAACTTCCCCAAAATTCACACCTCATTCAGAATCACAACCACCCACTCGCATCACATTCCACAATTCAAACCAATAGCCATCAAATCGACCAAAGAAGCACGCACAGAGCTCAAAGATCGAAACTTTACATCACCGGAGCAATCGAGGAAGGCCGAAAAGAGACCCAATCGGAAACATCTTCGCTAATCGAACCGATTGAGGAAAACGAACCCGAGCCGAAAGTCGATGTGTCGGAATTGGGAAAGGAGATAAAGAAGGCGATGGAGGAGCGTAAAGAGACGACCACCAACGATCTTCTAAGCGGCGTTTTGGAAGAGATTAGAGAAATTGAATGGCCGCCGTTCCAGAAGGTTCTCGGCACCACTGGAGTCGTTCTCGGCGTCATTGCAGGATCGAGTGTCGTTTTGCTTACTGTTAATGCCGTTTTGGCTGAGCTTTCGGATAAGGTTTTTGCTGGTAGAGGCATTCAAGATTTTTTCAGCTGAAAATAATATAATATTTTCTTATTAAATTTGATATTATATAAATTATATATTCCGGTCCAATTTATCTTCGGTTCAATTGGGAACAAATCTTATCTTATTGAAGATTTGGTAAATGCTGCTGGAATCTGAAGCTCTAGATAGACAAGAATGGCGAGTCTTTACATTCCTGGAGCTACTCTATTCACCTGCAGAGCGAACACGCGACAGAAGACATGCTTCACGCCCCTCAGTCGCAATATGGGAATGCTTCGACGGGGATCGGTACAAACAATGAGGGCATATAAAGTCATTATAGAGCATGAAGGCAAGAAGACAGAGCTGGAAGTAGAGCCAGACGAGAGCATTTTATCGAAGGCGCTTGAATCAGGTATGGACGTGCCGCATGACTGTAAACTTGGAGTGTGCATGACATGCCCGGCGAAGCTGTTGAGCGGGGAGGTGGATCAGAGTGAAGGAATGCTGAGTGATGATGTGATTGAGAGTGGGTATGCATTGCTTTGTGTTGCGTACCCGAAATCGGATTGTTCCATTAAGGTGATACCGGAAGAGGAGCTGCTGTCGTTACAGCTAGCTACTGCTAATGACTGACAAGGTTCTGTTTCCAGTTTTTCATAAAGACTTTATGCTTCATATTGAGTATTGCTATGAATCTCTTCTTGGTTATGGTCCTCTTTATACCTGACTACGGAACCAAAGTTATGCCTCTGAGAATCCAATTTCACAATGCCTTCTTGGCAAGGGCACTGCCCAGTAACAAAGCCATGGACAACAACAGTTCCAACTAAACTAACATATATTCCATGTAATATCCAAACAATGCACAATCGAATGAACAAAAGATACTCTTGAACACAATGCAATTAAGGCCCATTCTATATCTCCTATGCTAACGAACATATTCAGAAACCAGGAAAAGGCATAGTTGAAATTTGGGCATTTGAATTAGAACAGCATGCTGCAGATGTAAATGGAAAATGCACTTGAGCGATGTTCAAGAATACCTAGCCAACAACAGTACAAACATCCTAACACTTTTCTAGACCAGAAAACAAAATCGGTATCACAACCAGGGAAAGATCATAGAACTGATCATTTAGATGATGCAGCAGCCAGCAGCTTCAATTTACTACTTTCAAACAGTAACTCAAATCATCCCACAGAGGGGGTGATGAAGAAGAATCAACCAAGACAATAATGCAGTTGCCATTGGTCAAGCTTAAGCCTCGCAAGGCCAGGCCAGCAAGTGGCACCCTTATTTAAGGGTTTCTTTGATACTCTGAATGACAGTCTTCTTTCTCGTATCAAAGTCTAATTTGTCAAGATCAGCAGCTGTTCCCAGATACCCATACAATATCCTCCTCTTTTCTTTTGACTTCTCATCCATATTAACCAGGCTTGGGTTCTCCTCTTCATTCTTTCCTTTGTTGATGGCGGACTCCAAAAGATCCCAGCGCTTACGACCATGATTCTCCTTCTCGAGAAATTCTGCTAGCCGGATAGCTTCTTTCAGACCTGAGCGATCAGCCGTGAACTTGACCAAAGTAATGCCTTGGTGACCTTCCCTTCCATACAAGGACTTGGCCTTGCCGCTGGTAAATCCAATGTCTGAGAATCGAATTTCACAAAAACATGTGTTATTAATAGGTGGAATGTCTCAGCAGGAGCTTGAACATCTCAGCACATGCCCATGCTACCCAATAACAAAGCCATGTACTACAGTAAAAGATCCTTTCAAGTTTTATTTATATGTAAAGTAAAAGATCCTTTCAAGTTTCCATTTATATGGCCTAGGCTAAGATAACTATGTAAATGGAATGAAATCAACACCGAGGTGCATCTTCCAAATGGTAAAAAACATCAGTAAATGACGAAAGACCATCCTGACAACTTAAGTCAACTACAGATTGAGCTGATTTGTTAGTCTTTGCATCAAAGGTTTAACCATAAATAGGAAATCATGGCTGTTGTAAAACATAACCATTAACCAATCATGCAGCAGCTTGCAGCAACCTAGGCATTTCATATCGTAATTGGGAACTCGATGTTAACAACGGACCACTTGGGCATAATAAGGTGATGTTAGAAGAAAGAAAATTAGCTGAATCTTCAATTCACATAGAAGAAAATACAGGCAAAAGAAAACAACAATTATCCAGTCCTAGGTCTCGGATCATCTACTAAAACAAACTTCAGGTGGAACCACGACAGGCCGACACTACCCAAGAATTAACATCAAGTCCAAACAACCATTGACAACCATACTGAGCAAGATCATCCCGAGAAGAAGCTACACGTAAGTTTTACTTACCAAATCGGCTTCATTAATCCACAACAGTTTACTGAGCAAGACCATCCCAAGAAGAAGCTACATGTAAGTTTTACTTTTACCAAATTGGCTTCATTAATCCACAACAATTAAGCCTCTAGATGAAAAGAATAAAAAGCCTCTTAACAGCTAAGCCAGAGAAAATAACACAATTACAAGAAGAGCTAATTCAAATGGTAGACAAGGATATCACAACACCACAGAGAGCCTCAATGCAGAGTACAAACAACTGAGGCTCCCAAAGTCAATATAACATTCTGTGCAATTAAGGTAACCTAAGGTTACAATCAATAAATTAATTTGTCATTTGTAGTTTATTCAGTAGTTGATCAATTTTGAGTCAATTTAAATATGATTTAGAGTACCTGGAATCTAGATGCACTATTTTAATATATAAGTTTTTTCAGAAGAAAAAAAGCAAACTATCAACGACATATTAAACAAGTCGTTAAATGAAGACAAACTTATGAATTAGCATTTCTATAACATGTACCCCAGAAGACACTGTAGAAAACGCCGCCCTGAACACTTAATAACACTGCCACCAAATTTAATTGTTTAAATATTGCAGGCAGTTATGGTCAAGAGTAAACTTAAATGAAATTTAAATCACTCATACTACTAAAATCAACTGCTAACTCCAGAACCATGTAGCGGAAACAAAAAGTAGGTTCCACCAATCATGTTCGAGACTTATAATTAACATTATAGAAAGCCATTAATGGCTAACATGCAATCAAATAACCGGCCAAAGATACTTCTATATGAAAGTGATGAAAGAGACGAGACTAAAAGGAATAATGATAAAAGTCAAAGACCTATCAAAGTCACAACTAAATAGGACTATGATAAAGTGGCATCTCATGACAACATGAACACAAAAACGTGAACTGTTACCTTTAAGCCTAGCATCCATATTTTTGTTACCCAGACCCTCCATGCGCCCTTCTTTGTTCTTCCCTGTGCATGTATTATGAATTATAACTAATGGTGGCCACATTATTAAATCATCTGATTTGCCGCCGCTTCAGCAGTAGATAAATTTTGATACGACTTCGAATCATCTGGAGGCTCCGAGTAATTCCAACCCATAAGAACACATAATGCTTTATGCAAACCCAAGTGGTCAGGCAGCAAATCAGCATTATCTGAATGGTATGTGTGCATTATAAGACCATGCGTATCTGAAAATTCTTTAGAAGACCTGTAATTTAATAAAATAGGACACAATATTTCAGGACTACTATAGACCATCAAATGCAGGGAAATAAACTCTTGCACTACAAAATTTAAACTTGAAGACAATAAAAACACATCACCCAACATAAGGGGAGATTTCACAGAGCTTCCATGAGCATGAGTATGGATTAACATTAAACTTACCGTTATGATCCAATCCCAGTCAAAAAATACATATCACCTTAGACATCGGACATTTGCAATTAAAACATCAATTAAACGCAACATATACCCTTACTGTCACCTATAACTAGTGGATCAAGCTACATAAGAAGAGGAAACGTGATTAATTCTTCAAACAAACATCTAAACGCAGCTTAGCAAATAGTCTAAGATTACATAAAACTATAAGATTCAGTATCAAAATCTTCAGTATACAAATACTTGAACGCATGAAAAATCAAGATTTTGGGTTAATCCAAGTCCCCAACACCAAGACCTTATCAAATGTATGCTCGCCTTATGTACATGAAAGCAATCAAGCATTACTCCCACTAACTACTCTACCAAGAATCAAGCCTTTTATATAAAGACACTACTCTTAACTAATTTACGTGTGCTCAATGTCATGTCTCTCAAGGTAAAGAAGACATCTAGCAAAAATGTTTCAAGACTAAGATAGAACCAAAGTCTAGCAAAAACATGCTAGAATAGGGCAATTCCAGCAATTTAGATTCTCCCTTCCTAGAGAGAGGAATCCCCTTAATAGGCGGTGTTACCAAACAGATAATAAATACCACACAAACACAACAAAAGGATGCAGTTTCCTATGCCTTGAAACTGTTTGTCCTTATTTTAAGCCGAGGTTCTACTTGTTTCATGCTTGAACCTCCAATTGACACTCAAAAGTTCATTGTTAAAACTAAACACACCTAAACACTGGTTCAAGGCCAGTCCCCCACAAAGTTCTGATTGCCTGCAATAAAGTATGGAGTATCTCAGGACTCTGGTTCTGCCTTTATTTGAGACAGGAATGAAATACCCAGCTAGTATAGCACAGAAGATGGACTAAAATTTGACCTCTAAGCTAAAAGCACAAAACATCATTTCAAAGAATATTTTTTTCAACCAGCGGCACAAAACATCACTATCAATAGAAGCTATACTTATTATAAAATTTGTTAAACAGACAACAGGCAGCAGAGCACTGAAAGCGTCATACTCGATGAACTGAACTTAATGGCTGAACTCAAACAATTAACTAAATAATGACACTCACAAAATTTAGTGCCTGTGTTACCATAAGTTCAGAACGTCGAAAAATATTGCAGATCAGAAGCTTATATAAATTTGCAATATGAGTTCAACAGTTCAAGAAAACCGGGTGACTGGAGAATAAGTTCAAGAAAACCGGCTAGCAGGATATCAATAAAATGATAAGGGATATAAGAAAGCTAGCAGGTGTAAACTATTCGAAAAGTTAAAGATCTAATCTAATATAAAGACAGAAGCGTCTCCTGGATATGTTGATTAGATAATACCAAAATACTCAATCATGGCAGATAAGATAATTGTATAACAAGACAAGCATATAAGATACATACAATATTAACATACACATGATACTAAATGGATTATTTCTGAGCACGGGTATGAAAATATGTAATCCTACCGTAAGCCATTTATAGTCGATAAAACCAAACATTTGAAAAGGAATTCTACAAACAACGAAAGCAGTTCGTAAGTCATTAAAACAAACAATGCAAAAATCTTAAAGGCAAACACAAGTCTAATTCAATGTTACCAAACCTGCCACAAGCCACACAGCGAAGGGAACCCTGCTTCCCATCCTCCAAATACTTCTTTCTCTGTGCTCCTGTCTCATTAATCATTTTCACAAACCTTAAAAACTCTTTTTTCAATTTATCTGCATCAATGCGGCTGTGACTCAAACCAACGTCATTGTTACCACCACCTGCAGCTTGCCGAGAACGCGAGGATGACCCATAAAAGTCCTCAGAACCTACTTTCAAATATTTCGACCTTGGTTCCTCGCTATCTTGCCTAAACGCACTGCCACCAGATACTCCATCATTCCTCCCACTCCCACCCCCAAAATGACCGAAATTTCTGCTAGAATTCACATTCCCATACTGCAGAAGCTGCTGCCTTTGCCTCAAATACTCTTCATCATTCACTCCCCGCTCTCTACTCTCCTCATCCCCAAACTTCCTCTTCAACCCCCGTCACCTCCTCTCCCACCATGCATGTTATCCAATCCCAATGAATTCCAGTAATCCTGACTCTCCCTCCCATTCACACGCCCATATCCACCTCCTTCAGGACTCATCCTTCCACCCCTAAACTGCCCCGGCCCATCAAACACCGGCCTTGGACCAGCAAACTCCTCATAATCCGGAGGAAGCGCAAAATACGACCTCACTGTCCCATCTGCCAAACTATCGTCCTCCGGAGCAGCATGTGAAATCCATACGTCGGCTGCGGCGGTGGACCAAGTTGAGAAGGATCCGCATAAGGAAACGTATCGGGTTGATGATTGGAGGACTGATGCAGCTTCTGGTTAGCGATGGTTTTACTAGGGCTACGTCCTGGATTGGAATGTGGGGTCGGCTTTTTGATGAAATTGGGTGAGGGTTTCATTGGTTTGTTGTTATTAGGGTTGGGTGAGGGTTTGGAATTGGATGCGGTTGGTGGGGGGTTTTTGAAGGAGGAGGCGGCGGAGTTGGATTCCCATCGGGATTTTCGGTTGTTGTGGTGGTGGTTGTGATTGGCGCCGGTCATCGGTCGGAAGCGGCCGGTAGTTTGATTTAGGAATTTCTGGCCACATCGGGGACGGAGGAAATGACTACTACCGAGTTCGATGGTTCCCAGGCCTTTGGGGGCCCATTTAGGTTTTTGCATGGCCCATGAGGAGCCTACTCATTTGGATCAAGTTACACATACTTTGTCAAACACCTTAAGTCTTAAGTTGTAATGGGCCAAAATCCTTATCCAGCAACTTCTAAATGTAATCCGACAAAAGTATATACCGAAAATGTCCCTGCGATCCAATTTCACAGTAAGAAATAGAACTTATAAAATTATCTATAATATATGGAGTAAAGTTTAAAAAGGACAAAGGAGGAAAAATTAATTTTTATCGTTGATTATTAAAAATTAGTCAATCAAATTCAATTTCTCATATTTTTGCAAATCAACCATCCTATTTAATAAAAATTATCATTAATATTACCGTCAAATAAGAATGAATCATTAAATTAACGATTAAAATTGTGTCATTCCAGTTTAGTTCTACTTTTGCATTGGTGAAAGAGAAAAATTAATGCTTCTTGCACGTAGTTTGAAACAATTGATAGTTTCGAAAAAGTAAAAAAAAATTACGAAAAAGTATTTTGTAACAATTAAGCTTTCCAACCGCTTTATCAATTGGTTTATAATGCTGATATTAATATATTGAATGTTGATCACTTAGAGATATGAAATGTCGTAAATGCCCCTAAACCCCACTCCGCCCCGCTCCTCCGGATATATTTTCATCGCATCCTCCGGTCTTCCTTTTCAAGTTTTGAATTCATCTCCGACCGCGTCTCGTCACGTCTCTCGGCAACCGCAGTTCAGGTACACTCTCTCGCTCTGTCTCCAAACATCGATCCATGTTCCGATTCGTCGTTTACTTCATCGTTTGTCCACATTTAACTTAACTCCATATTCGCATCGGAACTTCGCTCCACTTTGCTCACTCGCTGTGTTTGGTTCTGATTCGTTTTAAGCAAGTGAACTGCGTTTAAGGATCTGCCTGCGTGAGTTAGGGTTGAGACGATGACATGCTGTTCGGGTTCATACGGCCCAGATCTGGTTTTGTTTATTCAGTTTTATCTAACTGCTTGCGGTTATACTGACGATTCCAATCATTTTAAGTCACTTGTTTGAATTTCGATTTGTTGTTTCTCAATAGGTGATTTTGTTTGTTGTGTGCATATCTTTGTAGTTCAAAATTAGAGTTGTGTTGATATATGATGTTGGTATGTGAAGATTTGAATAGTTGAAGATTTATTAGGCTTCCATTTTTCTGAAAATTCTTATGTTTCCAAAATGCGATTTTGAAATGCGGATTATGCAGACGTGCTGTTTTTTGGGTCATTTGCAATGTTTAAGGTTAGGGTTTTTGTTGATGCTGAGTGTGCTTCCTTTGGTCTCTTCAGGTTCAGTTACAATGGACAACGCAGCATATACTTTGAGTAGGAGTTCAATTTCTATTAAGTTGTGGCCACCGAGTGACAACACCAGGAAGATGCTTGTGGAGAGGGTAACTAAAAACTTATCTACCAAGTCCATTTTCACTGAAAAATATCAGTGCCTTGGTGGAGATGAGGCAGTGGAGAATGCTCGTAGAATTGAAGATTTGGCATTCGGTTCTGCAAATCAGCTCTATGAAAATGAACCAGATGGTGATGGGAGTTCTGCAGTGCAGCATTATGCCAAGGAATGCAGTAAGCTCATCTTGGAAGTTCTCAAAAGAGGCCCCACAGCAACTGAAGTTGCAATTGAGCGCTTGGTTGATGATAAAAGTGCAGTTCCTGAAACCTTTTTTGATATATCTAACGGAAAGAGAGCATTCTTAGAGGCTGAGGAGGCTGAGAAGCTACTCAGCCCCCTGAAGGAGTCGAATAGCTACGTCAAAATTTGTTTCAGCAATAGAAGTTTTGGCCTTGACGCTGCACGCATTGCAGAACCAATACTGCGGTCCCTCAATGATCAGTTGAAAGAGGTTGACTTGTCTGACTTTATAGCTGGCAGACCAGAGGAAGAGGCCCTTAAGGTCATGAAGATATTTTCATCTGCCTTGGAAGGTGCAGCTTTGAAATCACTGAATTTATCCAACAATGCGTTGGGTGAGAAGGGTGTTCTTGCTTTTGGCGATCTTTTGAAGTCACAAAGTAATTTGGAAGAATTATATCTGATGAACAATGGCATTTCAGAAGCTGCTGCTCAAGCTGTTTGTGAACTTATTCCGTCCACTGAAAAGCTGAGAGTCCTGCACTTCCATAATAACATGACAGGAGATGAGGGAGCAATTGCCATTGCTGATGTTGTTAAACGCTCTCCTGTGTTGGAGGATTTCCGATGCTCTTCAACAAGAATAGGTCTAGATGGCGGGCTTGCTTTGGCTCAAGCCCTCGAGACATGTTCACATCTAAAGAAGCTTGATCTGCGGGACAACATGTTTGGTGTTGAAGTTGGAATTTCTCTGGGAAAAGCTTTATCCAAACTCCCTGATCTCTCAGAGGCTTATTTGAGTTACTTGAACTTGGAAGACGAGGGAACAACGGCCATACTTAATGCGCTCGAGAAATATTCTCCACTACTTGGCGTTCTTGAAATAGCTGGAAATGATGTAACAGCTGAAGTGGCTCCAACTATAGTGACGCTGCTGAACTCAAAGGATCATCTGATTAAGCTAAATGTATCTGAGAATGAACTTAAAGATGAAGGTGCCATTCAGATTGCCAAAGCAATTGATCACAGCCAGCTGAAAGAACTAGACATCAGCACAAACTCAATCAGGAAAGCTGGGGCAAAGGCTTTAGCTGCAGCAGTTGTCAATAAACCTGAATTCAAGCTGCTGAACCTTAATGGAAACTTCATCCCAGATGAAACCATTGATGAGCTGAAGGAGACATTTTCTAAACGTCCTGAGATACTTGGACCATTGGATGAAAATGATCCTGAAGGTGAAGATGACGAAGAGGGCGATGATGAAGGCAGTGTTGAGGATGAGTTAGAATCCAAAGTAAAGAACCTCCACATTGAGGATGATGATTAAATGATGTTTTATCGGTGGATTACTTGAGCCTTCACAGTTTTGCAGTCGACTTGACAACCAGACTAGTTTTAGTACCTGGTTCACTCGCGCCACTCCACTGCCTCAGTGCCTCTTTGGGCTCGTTTTGGTTCTTTTCTTCGAAACTAGAGACAACAGGGTCATCTTTGATATTTTTAAGGACAAGTCTGTTGCATTCTTATTACAAAAACAGCTATGTTGTTTTATTACCTTAGCAAAATTTTAACTGTTAGCCCTGAGCTCCTAAATTATTTATGAGATTCTTAAATAAATTTACGAGCCCGGCCCATTTGTTGAAAAATGAGATTGTTTTGGGCTTTTGAAGACGAATTCATTACCATACGAACTTCTTATTCAAATTGGCGCCGAGGGTTTCGATTCGATGTGATCGGACGCCAGGCGAGCGTTCGATTGAACCATCGATCGCGATCGATGTACTTTCTGCGGATAACAATGTCTTTCCACTCCGATGCGATTGGTTCGTTCTCTTTGCCAATTGATTTCTTGTATTGTTGCTGGCTCTGAAAATTAGGGTTGTTGACTGTTATCGTTGGTTCTAAGCTCGTTGTTGCGTTTAGAAATCCAATTATGATTTAAGCTGTGGTTGCCTGAATTGATATGCCGATGCGATTCTTTGATCTTACTGTCATGTTGATTTCCAGGTGCATGTTAAATATTAAACATTCATTAATATTAAGCTAAATCGACTTTCATGGATTGTTCTACTTAAAGACAGTACCGTTTGCAGTTGATAAAACTAGCATCTCTGTCGCGATCTTGCTTTTACTGGATTCAAGTGTACAACCCATCTTACATGGCTAGCACCAGTTGGTGTAATTTATTGTACTTGTATAGCTGAGAAGCATGATCATTTAGGAGTTATGAAAGGGTGTCTGATTCGTACTAATAATATTTTTCGAGTACTTGGACAGTATACATTTAGCTTTAGGTATGTGAACCACATACCATGTTCCTTTGCTTTACTAGGATCAAATCTAGACAATCTATTTGGGACCAAGTACATAAGTCATGACATAAAGCCACAATACGCTTTCGCTATTAATAACTAATAAGAGCAGAATAAAAAACAATCTGCAAGAGTTTTTATTTTCATTTTTATACAGTCCGCAAAAGTTAATTCTTCATATTTTGCAAAACTAGAGGACTGTATTTCAATGCAAGTTTTGTAAGAATCCTGATGTGTTTAGGGCTGGTAGCAAACTTCACTTTGGGCTAGCTTTGGCTCTGCTAGTAATTTCCAATTTCGAAAAAGCGTCTCATTTGGCCTATCGATTTTTTAATGTGCATTAAACATATAAGTTAGCCCTCCCAAGTTGCTTCAGGGGTGCCTTAATAAATTTATCTAAACTTTACCCTCTCCTTTCAGTACTTAACTATTCTTTTATCGTACTATCCATAAATGTAAGAGCATTCAGCGTAGAATTATAGAATTGACAAGTTACAGGTTGTCAAAGTGGAGTATCACTGTTTTCTTCTTTTTTTTGTTATCAAAAGGTTGCTGCTATATTGGTATGGGAAAAGTTTATGGGAACATGCATAAGCAATTCGTACAATAATTTCTATTATCTAATGGAAACATCACTCACTAAAGGGAGCCAAACTACTAAGGCATTGTGCATAAATTAGAAAAACCTGCTTAGAAGTGGATTATTTAGGTCATAAAAAGTGTCTTATATTCTGTGTTTTATTTGTTTGGATTACTGAGGGAAAAAACAATGAAGACAATCCATACTAATAAAGGATGTATGAATGATTCATTATTTATCAGTGTCTTGTGCCGCTATGTAGTAAAGTTAATTTTGAACGTGACTTATGCCTCCTCAAATCTGCTGTCCTCTACTTGTATTTAGCGAAAGTAGGAGACACCCCTGGCATTGTTTTGATCAACTCATAATGTGTTGCCTTGTATTCTCTATATGAAAGCCCTTATTCTGTACAAGTATTGCAACAATTATCTGTAGGAAGCTTGAGGATTATTTCATTGGAAAAAATTATGTTTCAGTGACTTTTATATCTATCGCCTGCATTGGCACCCTGCGTGCCGTTTAATCATAGCTCAATGGGAATTAGATTTTCTTGTTTCTTCCATTATGACGCCATTACTTTTTCCACATGATAGTGCTTGAAGCTGACAATGCCTGTAATTGTTTATTGATAAAGTGTAATTTTAATTACCTGTGGAACACAACTAATGTTGAGGTTTTCTAAACCCCCTTTTCTTTCAGCAACAATGTTGATGCTGATGCGGAGCTTGTTCATTTGAAATGCAAGTCATATCCAGCAAGTACAGGTATTATCCTCATTTGGTTTTAAGCTTCTCTCTCAGTAATGTCATCTACTCATCTTTATGCAGATGACAAATACGAATACTATATTTCAGAACTAACAGAAACTCAAAATATAATTCCTATATAATATATATCGAAGAACATTGTTCTAACTTTCCTTAGTTTGAAGATTTGTCGGTATGTATCATCTTGTTATATACGTAAGCTAATTCTCCCAGCATGATGAGTTGGGGGTGGGACTGATATTTTCTGAAAAGAAATCCAAATAATATAATTATTTTATGCTCATGTGTGTAATAGTTTCTTTTCTTCTTTTTGAAATTCCTTTTTCTCTCTGCAGTGTGCCGAAGACTAAAGTTTTATATTCCAAGTTGTGTCGAGGGCCTTTCTCCTCTGCCTCCTCTTTCTCCAAAGTAGACTTTCCTACCACTATAAATTGGACCTCCCCTCCTCTCTTATATATTCCTTTTTCAGTCTCAATTTCAGCAGTCCCTGAAACATTGATCATTCCAGTATGCAGACAGTCATTTATCATGGCTGCACTCACGTTTAGAATCTCAGATGAAAGAGTACAGGACTCTGAAGCTCAAATTATCATCCCCAAAACCATCATTTTCCCAATCCTTAGAAATGGCCTTACAGTCATGTGTCATTGTCCCTACGGATTGTGATTCTAAGAAACTCACTAATCCTCTAATCCCTACTTCCAACGGAATCTTCCTAAACATAACCTCACCTCATGCGAGAAACTGACCATATTGCCTTATGAGCATCCATCATCCAACCATTCTTCCTCATGGCTCAGTGAGAAGAGCTTGAACCTGTGTACTGAGAACCTTGGCAGCGAGACTGGTTCTGAGTTTATTGAGAACAGCATTTTCTCATCAACAGTTTGTTCAAACACTGAGATAAGGATTTCAGCAAAGAAGATGCAGCAGTCAATGAGAAACCGTCAGGTACGTGAAGCTAAGAAGCAGTTCCCTCCTCCTTTGTCAACATTACAAGGACCGGATTCTCTACATATAAAGCCTCACAGAGAAGACGGCAGACTTATATTAAAAGCCATAAGGAGTAATCCAACAGCTAGCTGCTTCCAAGTTGATAGAAGCAATGGCAGGCTTCGTCTATACTTGCCTGACTCCATTGAGCATAAGATCTTATGTCCTAGCTCAAAAGTGACCAAGCAAGACGAGGATGATAAATAATATTACAAACTAAGAAAATAAAAGGATGTGTGAGTTGGGAATATTTCAGAAAGCATATGATCCAATCTGACAGGATGGAACAACTTGGACAAAGTTAAACATGGTGAATCCAAGAAGATCGACTGATAGAGGACAGCCAGCTAAGATACTGCAGGTGCAGCAATTTGAGTCCTCTAGAATAAGAATATTATTAACAGTGTAAGAAAAGAGTGATGACGTCGACAGGAGCCTCAGTTCTGGGTAGCTTCATCCTGAAATTAATAATGAATCCCACTATTCTTATGCTTGTCAGTTGCCACATTGTTGTCTGTCCCCCCTCGTTTCTCATTTCTCTTTTACCTCTGGAAATTGTTAACATATTTTTACTTTTGTCGGAGCAGCTGTTGAGTAGTTTCTTACTCTATGGTTATTTCTTGGCCAGTGAAATTTCAACCAGGCGGAAATTGTAAATTTCTGAGGATGAATCACTTTTGCATACTGATTTCAGATTTCGTTTAGGCATGTTTAACAATAGAGTGTTTTACACTCCAAATTTCAGGGTGCACTTTTTGAATCAGTGTACGCTGAAAGTTAAACAAACATTTACCAGTGTTCATATCCTATTGGGACAAGGGCATGTTGAATTATTCATTCGACTATATATGCCAAGATCATTCAAATCAATTATTCTATAGGAATGTAGCAGTTTGTGAGTAATTCCTCTGTGTTAAAGATTTTGATATCTGAGAAACGGATCTCATCATCATGCACTTGATACACATCCTTATTGGCTAGCATCATTTGCCAACAGCCATTTAGATTGAATTCTCCAGTACTGCAAGAAATTGCGAAAAATAAAGTGCAGCATACCAGATAAGAAGAGCAGCCCTGCAATACAAATGCACCACTACCACCTTTTCATTTATTCAACATGCACTACTACACACACACCATTACCATTTCTTTGGTCAGAATAGTCCCATTTGATAATGTGCAATCTCCAAGTAGATTTTCTTCTTATGTATATATCAACCTTTTCCTTTTCTATAGTTTGTCTTTGTATATAATCATGCATGAGAATATTATGATAGAAACTTCTAAGATATATAATATTAATCGACAATTAAGGTAACGTTAAAAAATGATAATTGCTAAATATATAAACTAAACATTTAGCTCAAGTTTAGAAAGGCAATAGTAAAAATAGTGAAAATTATAGATACTAAGCATGGTGACCACTTTTTTGCAATGCATATACTTTTGTAACTTCAGAGAGACTAGACTTGTCGAAAAAATATACATAAAGGTGTTTATGTATCTTTTAGCCCTAGTCAAGATACATATACCTATCAATTGATTTATGCATCTTTCCAATATATTTTAATTTGGATGAGACTTTGAATAAAGTAGGTCCACATCCATGGAGAAGTATACTGTACGACTCTTGCCTGTTAAGGAATCGATATTTGAATTTCTTTTTTGAGAAAAATCAACATGTCATTCATAATTATTTATATATAAATCAAATATCCATCGGGATTAGTTCAGTTGGAAAAAATAAAAAACTTTAATACCGGATTAATCCAGCGGTTGCGTCGTTAAAGACACAAATCTCACGAAATTAATTGAATGCGAGGGAAAATAAGTTTTTTTCATCATTGTATAACTGATGTTTAATATTGAAAAGTCTTCAGTATTCATATTATTAGGAAAAAAAAGATCAAGAATATCCAGCCATGGTCCCAGTTAAGCATACTCATAAAGTTGTTTTACTAAGTTGTTGTTTCAATGTCTCTACCTAAACCTAGCACAAAGTCATAGATGGCAATCAATGCCTCAATTTCTGCCCTTTCATAATGCTTCGTAACAAAAATCCACTTTTCTTACCCACCAATAAAATCCAATCTATTTTGCAGACTATAAAATGTTTTGGTCTCGCATTGTTTTTTTAGTAACAAACCACAAGTGATTCAGGTATGGGTAAAGACACTCTAATAAATTGAGTAGACAAATGGATTAGATCAACAAGGGCTTTATGAAGTGTGATCCAAAAAAGTTTGCAACAAGCACAGAGGCTTTTATGGACAACAACCATTGCACCACTAGCTTCTTCTTCCCTTAGCTTGTTCTTATCCTTTGTAATGAAATTGTTAATTTTGTGCTTCAAAATAAAGGTGCATATTTTCAGCCTTTCAGGTAAGGTATGCCTTTAACTTATGGATTATTAAAGACAGAAAGAAGACTGATATCATCCCAAATTGGAGGATTATTCAAAGGAGAAAAGTACAATGTGGCTCAACTCTTTGGACTTTTTGTAAAAGAAAAAAAAGGTTAAGCACTAAATACTTAGGGAGGGTTATAGGAGGAGACAACATAATAATAAATCATGGCAAAGTTAAAAACAACAATGTGGATTGTCCAACATAATATCCAAGCTTGAAGTTTCAGCAAAATATAGTCCTTGCATTTATTAAAATGGCACAACACATACTTCTTTGGTGATAATCAACATGTCTCTCAATTCAGCTTGTTTCCCTAGATTGCGGAGGAGCTGGCTCACAGCATGAGGAAAGACCCAACTAGCAAAAGTAGCAAGTGAACTAGACCAATCGCAGGGACAAAACTAGCTCCATTAAATCCATCTCTAGTAGCAGGTGTAAAGCTTCCGTCAGGGGTGTTAGTTGTAAGAACCAACACCATCCAGTTATCTTCAGTGCCCATTCCAATTCCAGTAAATTTTGAGTCATTGAGATATCTCGAGTACTGAGACTGTGTATAGTTGGTGAGGAGGAGGGTACGATCAAGGTTAGGGACACAGGAAGGCATTACAGCCCATCCCTAGTATTCGTGATATTCAGATGGCATTTGGTTAGGAGGGTGGGGTAAGTGGAGAAATTGGGTTCGTTGCCTTCAACCGTGTTTGAACCAGTTGTGTTAGTGCAAGGCTGCTTCTCAAACTGATTTGCTATTTCCTCTGCCAAACATTCAGCATTCTTGTTGATTGTGAGGGCGGTCAGGTTCAAGGATCCTCGGTATGTGTTGATGCCTTGGAGGAGAGTATCTTCCTCTGTGTAAGTCAAACATGAAAATTGTGTATTACTGAAAGCAATAACGCAAATGGAATAAATACTATATTAACACATTTCAAAGAATGGATATAATCGAGTTCCTTTTTGCATAGACATCAAATATACCAAGGGTTTACTTTTATGTTTTAACCCTGAGTATGTTCAAATTTAGAAACCGCCAAACACAACTAAAATTTATAGCGCATTCGATTGGGAATGTTAGCTCAAACTTCAAACGAGCCCACAGTTGGTACTGAAATTTATATAAATCCAGTGCAAAGAGAAGATAAATAAAAAACGAAGATACTCCTAGTTTTAACAGTATTTATGTCATCATTTTCTAACTAAGAATTATTTTCCCAGTTCCGAAACTTTGCACAGGCATACACACAATTCAACGAAACACAGAAAATGAGATTTCATACAGACATCCAACCGATGTGATAATACACTTAACTTTACATCCTTTTTCAATACTCGGTGATAAAACTATTTTCATTCCACAGTCAAAATACTCTGTGCAGTATAAGCGTTGTTGCAAAAGATCTTGAAAAATAGTATAATGATCCAAAACCTCCTAATCTGAAGCTGCAGTTACCAGTTCCTTAATAGTAGTCTCTTAAACTTAGATTATAAATGGAATGGCATCAAAAATTAAAATCTAAAAATCCAACCTTTATGATGCAAAAAACACCAAGACCCAATTTTGATTCATGATTTAGCTTGGATCTATCAATTAATATCTCAAATCCCAGATGCAAACACACTCTACTCACTACTCAGTCACACACAGTGAACCCAAACCAGATAATGACAATACAGATTAACTGAACCAACAACCAAACAAGGTCTTATATACAAACAACAAAACATACCATCACATTTCACGAAGCTGCATATCATCATAGCTGTGGCGAGCAGCCCGACAAGAGCTGCACAAATCCGTTTGGAACCCATTTTGAGTTTAGACCGAGGAATTACAAACACTAACTGGGGAAGATTGTATTGAGAAGAAAGAATAGTATGCTATGCGGGCTTTAAACGTGTACAGTCGCTTTCCACTGAATTCAATTCTCCGGTCCTCCATCGTTGTCAGCTTTTTGAGTCGTTGCTTTGCTTAGAAGCCAGAAATTGACGGCGTTAGAGTCGGTCAGCTAGGAGGTCCGTTTGCAAGTTTAACGGAGTCTGGTCGACGTCATTAAGCTGTCTCGAGAAGAACGACGTCGTATGTTTGCCTTGCCACTGTGTTTTCGGGAAATATCTCTCTTGCTTTATATGGATAAGGTCTAGCAACTCAAATATGACTCTTACAGATATTTATAGAAGAGTTTTGCTATATACATGACCAAAGCTTTTTGAATGAAAATGTCCTTCATTCCAACCTTCTAACAATTTTTTGAAGAGAAATTTCGATCTCAGCTTTTCGAATACGTACTAAATAAAATTATTATTGAATCGTAATAATCTGCAAACCACGCTAACTGGGAGTGTGACAGATTCGATCAAATTAAATAATTTACCTTTAAAATATTTTTGATTCAAGAATATTTTGATGAAATTATAAATAAGGAATTGAGCATGCCAGCATGGGAGCATTTTTATCTTTTTAAAGCCTTGGTGCTTATCGAGATTAGGTGCATCCAATATTCTTCTCTATAAAAATGAGAACTGATGATGGTCAATAAATTTGTTTTAGTAAAAATTATAAAAGTAATGATAATGCTATGTTACATTACTAAAAGTTGCCTAGCAGAAGCAAAGGGCAACCATACAATTTTTACTCTAAAACAAACATATATTCATATTAGACAGGGACATTTGCAAATGCAGTTATTAGGCATGACGGAACAGTAAGATTTATTCAGCATATGTGTGCTTATCTTGTGTTCAACATTTACTTGAATTATGCAGCTGAGCAGTGGGAGAGGAGTATTGTCATCTTGCCTCTGAGTTATTGTGTTGTATGAGCGAAGCTGTCTTTGTTTGCCTTTTCTTCCTCCAGTTTGATGATTTGGGTATGAATACTCCCGTTCCGCGGCTTTCTGTTTTCCTTGGTCATCAATCAACTGAGAAATCTGTTTGCTTAAATCTGCAAAAAATAAGTCATCGTCCATATCCAAAGCTACTTCCATTTCTGACTCCAAAACTCGAGAGCTAATATCAACTATCACTGAGCTTATTTCTCGTGTGTTCTGATTCCACTTTTGACGCAGTTTTAAACAAGGGTCGATGAGTATGGGGATGGGGTTGTTAACATGTGAGTCCGTGGGGTCGAGCAGACGAGCATAGCTTGTAAGGAGATATACATTATACTTGGCCCCTCTGCGATGAAGACCCCAAAGCCCCACAATAAGGATATAATACAACTATCCCAGTGTAACTTGTGAGTTATTACAACACTATCCGATTGCATTTGTTGAGCAGCCAGGAAAGAATGCACCACCAGCCAGTAGTCCGAAATTTTCCAAGATAAAGTTTGTCCCAAGGCATACTCATTCATGGCTGCAAAGGAACTAATGTATCCCCTGCTCATCCACTCGAATAATTCAACATAGGAAGAAGATAGGGTAATAGCTTTCGGTCGATCAATTGTTGCTTGAATGACTTGGTCTGAACCAACAAGTTGCAGAAGAGACTTAACTAAATGAAATAAATAAGGACTGATGACTAGAGGCACTCATATCTCGAATGCCAGAGAATGGAAGACATCATGTATAAGAACTCAAAAATTAAAGAATAGTATCCCTCATTTTACAAAGCTCCTCCGCAGCTCAGCCACAGCTATGTAGCTACACTAACCACAAGTACAAAATATATACTTTGGATGGCATCATTGAAGCTCATATTAATCACAACGGCATAGTATAAAACAGCTATCTGGCGCACAACACGTTCAACCAAACATGAACTAGCATCAAGTCCACAAAATACTGATGCCCAATCTCACCATCCCTCCACTTTGCCTTAGCTGGAAACCTCCCGTAATGCACTCCATCGTTACACCGATTATCCCAATGCCAAGCGAACGTCATATCAAATGCATCTATCACACTGTCCACCAACCCTGCATTTCTCAGTTTCTCCAGCAGTATCCAATTAAATGCCTCCATCTTGTTAGGATTGAATGCAAGAGCCCGTGCATATCCCCCTGTAGCTACTGTAGTTCTGTATATCATCTCCGGCTTCTTTAACCCACGCGCTGTTAAATTATCCATCATGTCCCTCCAAAATGATGCTGTGTAGTCCGCTCCTGCCACAAACCTCTTCACATTCCTCCAGTATACTCCATCATGCAAGCCCGAATTCATTACTACCGCGTCGGAACCCTATCATTTACAAAATAATTACGTATCAAATCCCTATATGCAGCGTTTTGTAGCGAGTCAATTCCTAGGTAGTTCCCCGTGCTGTTCCAGTGCCCGTTGAACACATTAGTGATGCGTATCTTCTGTGAAGGGTTACTGGGATTGGTGAAATTAGCATCGAATCTGCGAGATACAATTTCTAAATTGGGTACGAGTAGAACGAAGTGGAGGAGGTTTCTAATGGAATCTACATGGTTAGAGTCTCCCCAGAGAAGAGCCATTTACCATTCAAGCAGTTCCAAGCAGACTCAGCATTAAATATTTTAAACGACAATGAGCAGAATACACCCAGCCATTGCTTTCAAGCAATCCTAAAGCTCCACTACACCACGGATGCTGACACTGGAAGCTAGCATCTAAGCAGCGAAACCTCCCATCATTACTAATCTTGCACTGATCATTACGCCCATGGCGCGTCCATCTCCCGGACCAAAGCGTGCGGTTAAACTCTGCCTTGTTACATATCTCAAGACTCGGTAGCTTAACATTTGGCTTTGTAAAGAACCTGACAGAAACATTGCGAAGCTGGCGATCAAAAACAAATCTAGTTGAGGAAAACTTAAGGCCTTCAAAGTGTCGAAATAGGAGAGTCATAGAGAATGTGAACAACTCTCCAGCGAAATCTGGATGGACTTGCAGCTTGAGACTATAACTACCATTTTTCAAATCTATTACAGGAGGTCTAGATTTCCATAACTCGCTTGATAGATCAGTTTCAAAATAGTCTCCTCCGGAACATCTAGGGTTTCCTGTTTCATCCAATGCTTGGAAAATAAACTCGTGAAGCTCACCGGCAGCAAGTGTAACAACTTTTCCATTTGAGTTGTCGAATATCGGAAGCGAGATGTTAACTGTCCGGAGATCTTTGCACGGCGTTCCTCCAGGAAGCAGCCACTGTTGCAGCAGATTCGCCGAAACGTCCGGCTCTAATTCTGCCGAAATCCATCTCGGATTTACCGGAGAAGAAACCGGAGATTCCGAAACTTCACTCGACGAGGACGATTCCAGCGTTTGATTCTTCGTTGTAGCTTCTTTTCCCAGAGTCTTCTGCGGCGGATCCATAAACTTACTTGACCGTCCGCCGCTACCTACAGCGGCGCTGTCGCCGTCGGTGTGATTCGCCGGAGTAACTGTAGCCGGGACACCAACGACGCTCTCCTTCCTGAAATTCAATCCATCGACCAAACTGCTAATAGCACTGCCGTCGATCGTCAGAACAACAATCATCGTTAAACACGCCGCCGTCACCAGAACGCCAAACCGCCAGTGTAGCAGCGGATTCGACGCTGCAATCCACTGAAACGTCGTCGTTCCTTTCTCAACCATCTTCACAACAAAAATACCCAAACTTCAGCTCAAATCCCTCGCCTCGAAATCAGCGCAGAGAAATCCAAAATCCAGAAAAACACTCAAAACGACGCGTGGAATACGTCTCGGTAGCTTCAAAACGGAATCGATTGAAAGGAATGAAATATGTCGGTGTGTTTTGTTTCTATGTTTTTTTCTGGTTTAAGGATTTGGAAGAAGGAGAGGTGGAGAATGAATTGAAATCGGTGGAGTTATGTGCGGAGAGTCGAGGATGACAGCCTTTTCTTTTTATGACGAAATTGCCCCTGGATTATTGGTTTCAAATAGAAAATTATCTTATTGTTATTGGACTGCAAATCGCATATCATCAAATTTGATTCCACATTTGCAGCGGCTTCTGGTACAAAACAAATCTTATTTAATTTTAAGACAAACATATTAAGCTGCACGTGTCATCAATCAGCCTTCACGATGAACTGAACGTTTAAAAATGACAATGCATCGTCGCGACACACACAGCACGTACTATGAAAAAAAACATCGACCGACGTAAGTTTTGTCGGAACAAAAATAACACATGACATGGGATTCCTTTAAAAACTGCCATGTACCTTTTCTCATAATCAAAATGTGATACTAATAAAAAATTCTGAATTTCACATATTTTACCATGTCAAAGTTGAATATGGCGAAATGGGGCTAGCTCAGTTGGTTGAACACTTACCTTTAATTCCAAAGGTCAAGGATTCAACACCCCGGAGTAGCATGATTTCTCCTCATATTTGTGTAGGAGGTGTTTATTGTCCCACTCTTGTGTGGACTTAGTGATTCTTCTCCTTGCAGGTGGAAGCTGTTGACTGATCCTAGCTGTGCCTAGTGATGCTATCAGGTTGTGAAAGAGGATTATTTGAGTGCGCCTTCAAAGTCTTCATGATATTTGCTCAAGATTGATGAGAGGGGAGTCGTTTGACCTGTACTTCAATTGGATTTATATGTACTAGATGATATTGTATCTTGTACTAGTATTCTACCCAATATAATCCGCATCAAAAAAAAAAGTTGAAGAATATGATTGAGACTACATTTATGAGTTCAGCTGCATTAAATACGATCAGCTGGGGATTATGGATATTGGTTGCAGGGCCAGGTAAAATGTTTTGAGCTGGTGTTTGAATGAGTTATGAGTGTGTATCAATTACAGCCAACCAATTAGACTACCAATCCAACCACATTTTAACACTCCACTGATCAAGTTAATGTTCTTTGTTGCACTCTATTTTTGTCAATATTGTAAAATGGCAACCATAATATAAAGGTAAAAAATACTGGAGTAACTTTTAGTGGAAAACATACCTGTTTTCTTCATTGAATTGTTAAATAAATGTAGTGATTCTATGGACATTGGGTGAATTCGAAAACACAGATCAATGGAGAACCAATGTAATGAAAATTTCACAAACAATGGGGAGTGACAATAAGATGGGTTGATGAGCTAACTCCATGGATCATCCCACCCTTTAGGACCCTCCACCTTGATGAAACTGATAATAGCTTGAACTGCCTCCTGAACTCTGTTTGAGAGAGAGTGGTTTCCCCACTCGATTTCTACCTTTTCAGCTCCACCCATTGCCTTACACAACCTGCACAAGATTCCGACAAGAACAATTATACATGGTTTAAAGAATCAGGAACATGTAACTTCGATTTGCACAGACCTTTCTACCAATGCTTTCTTGTCAACATATTCTGGCACATATTCGTCAGCCATGGAGAATATCACCTGCCAAGTTTGAATTAAAGCTTCTAAAATTCAGAATTGATACCCTTTGACCACCAAAATATAAGTGACCTAAGAGTAAGACGCTGCGTGCCTATCATGGTATGCATGGTATTTCATATCATTGACGCTAAGGCAGATTACCTGGCATGGTGTGTTTGCCATATGCCCGAGCCTCTGTTTCAGCTGGTCATCACTCAGGTCTGAACTAAACATGTCATCATCCCCCATATATGCACATAAGGAATAATATCTGAAACATGAGAAGCAGTTTGTGATGGGAAGTCAATGATCTGGAACACTTTTCATACAAGATCAATCTAAGGCTACCTGGAAGCTGTTATTGGTGCACAAGGATCAGCCTCCCGTGGCATCAGTTCTGACCCGCGTCCATTACTAATCATTTCAGAAGCCAAGTCAATCATTGCAGGGGTTTCAGGAAGTGTTGCTTTGTATTCACGGTCACTAACAGGGGCCTGCAACATTGTTATGTATCTTGTGAACTACGGAAAACTAGTTCGCGCAACGTGTGTGTGAATTAGCATAAATATTCCTCATCTTATTATTTAAGAGCTATCAGCTGAACCAAAACGAGCAATGAAAGTATGTGGATAACTACTAACTTATTGAGTACCTGCAAGATAGCAGCACGGACCGCTCTGGAGCATGCAGCACTTGTGCGCAAATAATGGACAATATCCTTACAAATTATAAAAAGAAAACAAAATCAAATTCCAATTAGGAGAATATTGAGTTTGTCTTACAATGGAAAATTACACATATTCAAAGTGATTACCTGGCATCCAGTACTATGCCCGAGCAGTACGACCCCTTCAGACTCTTCCTTGTTTATTAAATAACTGATTAACTGATCAATTTCAACAGAATCCTGCAAATTCAAATTTATCATACGTTATCTAGACACAAAAAGGTAGAATCGATAACCTTTACATGATATACATACATCCTAATGTCGAAGCATAGGAAATTACAGCATCTATAATTTAAGCCTCTCTATTTGCATCAACAAATTCTATGACTTAACTTCATAGTGCAAAACATGCTTTTCATCATAACCCCCATCTAATTCACATTTCATTTCTATGAGACCAAGAACATATGGAAACACCAACCATCAAGGGAACATCACACAGAATATAAAGCAACCTGGATACAAGTGATTGAAAAACGAGAAAAGATCATACTTGTTGTAAGGTAGAAGTGCCATATCCAGTGTAAGAAGAAGACATCAGAAACTGGACAAGAGACCATTTTTCTTTTTCTAAAGCAATCGCTAAAGGTTCCAAGTACCTACAAGACAACAGAAGCAACTCATATGTTCGTAAACTCTAATAGTGTTAGATAAATAAATTAGTTATTTGCCATCTGATATAAATAAATTTAAAACGCAACAGAAATGCTAATTCATCTCAAACATACTCGGTAGCAAGAAAACCATCCGTCAGTCCACCGATAAAAACGACCTGTTGCTTATAGTTCCCAGTCTTAAATGCAACCTGCATAACATCAATGGGGAGTTAACTTCAAGCGGTGAGCATAAAAGTAAGATACGAATTACGAACCATGAAGACATGTAAAACCACCACGGCCAACACACTGGTTTTTGGGTATTAGTGTAAACAACCAAAACAAAAGCTAGGACCTTTGAGAAAGCAACACATAAAGTTCACATTCATTTTTCTTTAAAACCGTGTCTATCACATGATCATCCTCAATTTGGCAGGACGTTCATATAACTGATACTAAAATTAAACACCTCCAAAATTAGAAAGAAACAAATAACAATGCCACAAGGCTCCACACTGAAGATCCAAAACATAGATCAAGTTATTTTTTGGATTTCGAAGACCTAATTTGAGAAGACCCAGCTCAGCAAGATTGCTCCTTCATACCTGAACTGGCTTGGGACCATACTTGAACATCAACCCTCTAAACTGGTGATTCCGATTCACTGGATCCGCCAAATCTCCACCTCCAGAGACCGATTCACTAGCCATCTTGAAGCTTCCTGACTTATCCGGTCGGCCTCGGACGAATCCTGATAGCCAGGAAGTAGACGCGGACGAAGAAGACGAAGACGCTGAGGACAGATTCATTTTCAAGTTATACAACCGTCGATTGAAGACCGCAGCATCTTCATCTTTCAGTGGCAACTTGGGGGTTCAGATTTTGAGCTCCACCCGAATTTGAATGTCTCAATCCGCCTCGAAAAGCGAGTCAGTTTCTGCGATGCTGCTCGGCGACTCGATCCGATGTGATCGAGACCGAGCCAGATACGCCGTTGCGATGTTTTGGCCTGGGCCGAGAAAATGGGCCGATTAATTTGGGCCTCAATCACGTATGAAGCGAGTTAAGGGAAAAATAGAGTCAGTTTACATGAGTTTGTAACACACAATTTAAATACATAAAAACCATCAAATACAACGGTTTTGATACACTATTTATAATGACCGTTTGTTTTGATATTTACCCATTTGACTGTTTATTTTGTGTCTCTCACTTAGTAGTCACACTAGTCTTGGTATTGAGATACTTTCATCTTCTGCTCCATCGCCTCCGCCAATTATGCGGTGCCTTTTTCTTTCAACCGTATCCCTGTCAAATGCTGGCTGTTACAAAAAAACCCAACACATACGTCAATAATGAAGTTGTGACTGCATGCATGCATACACTGTTATCAACAATAAATATGAAGCATGAGAAAAATGATGATATAGATGCAAGATTATATTGTATCACTTACGAAAATAACTATGGGGCTCCTAACGTGATGTTTGCGGTTTGTCCACACTAGTGCGGCGGAGTGGACAGTCGAATTGCCTATCAAATTTCCTTCAATGCTGATTGTGTATGTTAACTTTTGATGCTTAGGATTGAAGGCCAAGACATTTGGAAACACTTTGATATTGATTCCCTTGGGTGCAGCCACCATTGCCTTATAAGTTGTAATCCTCTTTTGACATCCAACATTGGTCACTGTTCGATTGAATTCATGTTGAAAAGGAACGTTGGGCTTATAGGGCATGGAGAATGTAGGTAGATTGAGAGACCAGTGTTTTTCAATGGTAATGTTTGAACAGTTGAAATTGGTATCATTTGTGATTTGAAGCACTGAAGCTTCATTGAACCCACTCCATTTACAAATGTATTTCAAGTAGTCATTTGCATCTATGTCGTAGATAAGCCCCGGATCAACAGCACCTACAGGACTTATTTGTCCAGCTCCATATGCCATAGCGTGTAGCGGATCTTTTGCCATAGGCGTTGCTGCACAGTTAACCAACTATCTATTAGTTTTTGGTGCAAACATAGATAAGAAATGGTCGAAAATATGAATATATGCGTAAGTTATCTCATGGACCTGTGGTTATAAGAGCTGACTTTATAGCTGCAGGAGACCAAGTTGGGTGGAAACTTTTTACATAGGCTGCTGCACCTGCGGCATGAGGACATGACATTGATGTACCGGTGTCGAAGTCATATGATCTTTTTCCGGTCACTGCAGCGAGGATGTTAACTCCTGGAGCGCTGACATCAGGCTAAACAGATCATATAGGAAACATATGGATAAAATCATTGCCCATGGAGATTTAGCAAAAGTAATGCAGATAGAATAAATGAATCTTTATCATTCTCTAGTTTAAATAGTTTTTTGCGATGCCAGTTTCGACTACCCTACCTTTAAGATGTATGGGTCGATAAAATTTGGACCTCTTGATGAAGAAGGGGCAACGTATGGAAGCGACTGTCCTCCAACTTCTGTGGTTCTTGCAATATAAGCTGTAGCATCTTTTCTTTCACTGTAGTTAATTAGAATATAATGTTCACCATGCACATTGATTAAATATATAAATGGATTTAAATGTAAAATCATATTTAGGGTTTAGGACAAACCTGTCTAATGTTGATGAGTTACTGTAGTAGCTAACAAGGTAATTAAAGTCTTTACCAGATACAGCTACGAATGGAATGTCATAATATGGCGCCCTATAAATTTGTCTGGCAAGATCAATGGAATTGGCATAGTTGTAAATCACTCCAGCTACGCCAGCTTTTTCAAAGCCCCAGTATGTAGTTACATCTGGACACATTACTATTTTCCCTTTGGCCAGTTCAGGAATGAGGTAGTCAGGATTGCATACTTTGGCCGTTGTCTGATTCGTGTCATTAGTCACCTTCCATCCAGGGATGAGCGGCTTCAGGGTTTGACTGTCATTATAATTCATCAGGTGTCCCTGAATTTAGAGACTCAAATGTCACCACGTTTTAGAGATTTAAACCGTATCATTCATCAGTTGCATGCATGCACATGGACGTACATTTTGTACATTTAGGGCTAGGGCTAGGGCTAGGGCTAATCATTAATTGAAATAATTGAGATCATCGTTTACTTGATTATTCTTATATACAGAGAGAGAAAAGGTGAGGGGACATAGCCACATATACGTTTATATTACTAACCTCGAGTCGCTTGCCGTTTCCTAGAGTCACGTAAGTTACGAATTCGGAAGCTGAAGTGAAACTGTTACCAACTGTTAAAAGCCATGGGGAGATATTGGATATACTAAACTCATCAGGGCCGTCATTCCCTGCACTTACTGAAACCAAAATGCCTCGTCTCATCGCTTTAAAGGATGCATAAGCGATATCCTCTATGTCATAATCAATGGCTATTAGTTTACCTATTGACATCGATATGATATCAACTCCGTCCCTAATAGCATCATCGATGGCTTTGGCCATTCCTGAACAGAAGTTGCCACTGCTACCTCCCCAGCATACTTTATACAGGGCTATACGAGCTCTTGGCACTCCCCCTCTAGCTGTGCCTTTCTTTAACCCTCCTAAACTCACTCCTTTTACTGGCACCCCTGCTGCAATGGATGCTACATGCGTGCCGTGAATGGTATACGTGTCTCTTGGGGACCGTTCATCTCTATCTGTCAAGTTAAACTCTTTAGGATCTGGTACGTAAAACCTTGCTCCTATTATCTTGCTGCATCAATGGACAAAGCCAATAAAACATCAAATTTCAGGCAGTAACTAGCTCAGTATTATCAAAATGCACCTATAATTAATTGATATTCACTTAAAAAACTAATGATTGAATAATGATGCAAGCAAAAAAGTTAAGTTTGAGCAGCTATAAATCTCACTTGTTACATGTGAAATTGGAACCGTTCGTCTGGCAAATACCCTTCCAATCCTTAGGAGGTGGTCCTAGTCCTTCATCGCTGAAACTCTCTGACTCCGGCCAAATGCCAGAATCTAAAATGCCAATTATGAGATCATCCTCCAGTGGAGATCGCTTGACATCTTCATGAAAACCCATTTCGTCCCATGACCTTGTTGTAAGCTCTCTTCTTACCGACTCCCCGTCAACACCGATTGAGAGAAGGAACAACAATGTTTTCAAAATTATGAAACACATTGACGACTCAAAAGTCACAGGCATTTTAGCTTCAGATGTAAATCAACTTCAACCCAAATGTAAAAAAAACCCTGACCGGTTAGAAATAATAATCGTCAATTTGCCCTTACTGGAGAACGGTGGTAGTAGGGTTTCATCATTTTTGCCAAGAAGTCCGTGCATGGATGTCTCAAATTCTTAGGTGCGTGCATGTATTTATCCACTTTTAACGCTTGCTTGATTAATGTCAAGACGTTAGTAATAAATAACAACAATTAATTAATTAACCATACGTTAATAATTGTATGTGAAGTGCAATGATATGGTAAATCTAATTACAGACTTAAGCTAGACTAGCTAACACTTAAATAAAATAAAAGCATAAATTATTTTTGATATTATTTAGAATTACTATAATTGTTATCAAGAATTGAGTACGACCGCAGAATGTAACTTGCATGAGATTATTTTAACTTTAAACCAATGTAATAACGGGTAAAGTTCAAGAGAAATAAAGAGTTCGGGTAAGACGGAAGGACGTAATATCAATCGTTAGATTAGATTAATATGCGGTTGAGATTAAAGTTGGTTTTTATATAATGGGCGGTTGGATTTGCAAAAAACCTTAGCAGTTGAGAGTGACGGTTACTTTTTTGAATCAGATCTCATCCGTTGGATTATTAGTAATCAACGGTTGAGATCATGTCTCACCGTCTCACATATATTTATCTGTCCTCCTAAAATCTCATTCTACGTATAACTTTACTTTGATCTTTCCCTTTTGATTATATAATCTTTTTTTCAAAGCATGATATGTTGAGACAAAGAATCAAGTTTGAGTTATTTAAAGAAAAGTTGCAACAGACGGGGTTCAAACAAGACGGAGATGGCTTCCACCAGCATTCATCTCTTCCTTTATATCCATATTAGACTGCGTTTTGGAAATGTCTTTTCCATCAATTTTGGGCTGCAAACATATCAGCGTAATCATCAGATCAATCAATGATACACGTGACATTATAAAGAAGAGAAATGCGAGCTAGAGAAAGAGTAGGAATTAAGATACTTACATAGATGACAATGGGGCTTCGAACTTGGTGATAGCCGTCTGTCCAAGCAAAAGAAGCTGATAGGACCGTTGTGTTGTCAGGAATCTGTCCTTTGATAATAACAGTATACGTCAACTCTTGATTCAACCTTCGGAAACTCAAGACACTTGGTTGTAACTGGATCTCAACTCCTTTAGGTGCACTGACAACTGCTTTATAATTGCTTATCGGAGAACCAACGTTTTTTAATTTCCTATTAAAGACTTTTACGACCGAAGTACTGGCTTTAGCCGGTATGGAGAACGTGGGCAGATTCAGTGACCAGTTCGGTTCTATTTTGATGGTTGAACAGCTAAAGTTGAGATTTCTAGTTACTTTTTGCACCTGATATGTGCTGTTTTCGGCCCATTGGCATAAATACTTCAAGTAATCATCCACGTTTATGTCATAGACGAGCCCTGGATCAATAGCCCCTAAAGGGTATAACATTCCAGCTCCATATGCCAATTCATATACTGGATAATTCTTATTAGTTGCCATTGGTGTAGCTGCATGCATGCATTGATCATATTATTATTATTCGCCAAAAATAAAAATACGAGGGGTTGAAATAATTATATATATTGCCTGTGGTGAGAAGAGCAGACTTGATAGCAGCTGGAGACCAACTAGGGTTGAAAGACTTGACGTAACCAGCAATGCCACTAGCATGAGGGGTTGCCATTGATGTGCCTGTATAGCTGTCATAAGATCCAAATGTAGAGTTTCCATCGATTGTGGAAATGATATTAACTCCCGGTGCAGTAATATCAGGCTACAAGATCATCAGTAACGCAAAATCAATTTTACGTTCAATGGCTTAGATAATGTCACAATCGATCTTTACCTTCAAGATTGTTGGGTCGATGAGATTAGGACCTCTTGATGAAGAGAAAGCAGCAGTAGGAGGCGAATCGTTGACCATTTCAGTGGTTTTCAATATTGATGCAGTTGCAGTTCCATTACTATATAAATGTATTACACATTAATTGTACATAGCAACAATAGATTGGGTCTGTAAGGTAGAGAGATGGAGAGTGTTGGTTGCTTACCTTGACGATTTTGAATCATTATAGTATCTAACCAAGTATGCAAAATCTTCACTTGTTATGGCAGTAAGATTAATATTAATAATTTCACCAGAGTTGTAACTCTCCCTAAAAGCGCCATAGAATTTCTCTGAATCGAAAATATAACCAGCTGCTGTAGAGTTTTTGAAATCCAAAATCCCTCCAATGGATGGACATAATACAATTTTTCCATTGATCAATTCTTGATCAAGAGAGTCAGGCATACACTTCCTACACTTGATCGAATCATTCCTAAATTTACTCACTTCCCAACTTGGAACCAGAGGATAGAGAGTATTATGCCCATTTTTCTGCATGATATGACCCTGCATGCATTCGTCCATATTTTCAATAACTTAGGGTTTATAGTATCCATTATTGAAGGTGCTTAGGAGACTGAGGCAGTGAGAGAGACAAGGAGAGTACCTTTATGGTTTTGCCATTTCCCAATTTGATGGGTGTTGCAATGTCAGGGCCTGCATGGCCATTAGCAACAGTCAACAACCATGGAGCGACATTGTCCATCAGGGTAGGCTCCGGACCAGAGTTCCCTGCTGCAAAAGAAACAAGTACACCACGCCTCATAGCTTCAAAACTTGCGATGGCTGACAAGTCTGAGTGATATGGCTCCGCAAACACTCTACCAATCGAAATACTAATGATATCAACTCCATCTTTAACAGCATCATCAATTGCCCTATCCACATGGAAACATTGCCCCTGTTTATCAACCCAGCAAGTCTTATACACTGCAATACGTGCCCTTGGCATGGCTCCTCTAGCTGTCCCCAAACCTATACCATTTACATTTACCCCTTGCACGGGTACCCCAGCCGCCGTAGCCGCAACATGCGTTCCGTGGCCTTCCATGTCTCTCGGGGATACCTCATCGTGTGTAATGTAATCAAACTCTTCGCTAAAATCAGGTAGGTAATATCTCGCGCCAATTATCTTGCTGCATACATAATCCACTCAACTGTTCAGATCTCGTTATATTTGTCCACTTTTTATTTCCTTATAAAATTATAAAAATGATCATTTAAATTTAGCAAACCTAAGAATCATACAAATGACATTTGGTACATATAGGCTATCTATGGAACTTTGGAAGATATAAACAAGATAAATTACTTGTTGCATGTGAAATTGAAATTGTTGGGTTGACAAATTCCCTTCCATTTAGCTGGTGGAGGTCCAAGTCCCTTGTCGCTGAAACACGGGGCTTCCGGCCAAATACCGGTATCAACGACGCCGATAATAATATTTTCCTCCAGCAGAGAATGTTTGACATTTTCAGGGAAACCAATAGCATCCCATGATCTTGTTGTTAATTCTCTTCTCACCTCATGTGCGGACACATAAGAAATGAGATAAAATGCCATGAAAATGTTCCTAGAAGCCATCACTGCAACAAATCCTAAGTAACTCCTGTGTCCCTGGTCCTAAGGACTTGTTTGGTAGTTTGTTATTAAGAAAATGAAAAATTAAAGCATTATATATATAAACAATACTGGAAGAAACACAAAACAGCTACCAAACAAGCCTCTCAGGCCAGGAGGGATAGAGCTTTCTCAAGCTCTCTCCCTTTTCTACCCTGGTCTCAAACGCAGGTTTGGTCGCGAGAGAGATGACACAAATTAATGAATATGCCCAACAACTATTTATATTGTTCATTGTTTGCCAAATTGGTGTACGTCGCTAAATTTGTATAGATGGACATCAGAAATATACGCTGCAATCATGTTTTTAGTTCTTTCTCAAATACCCCTGCAATCATGTCCTTTTTTTATTTTCTTCTACCAAAAGGTTTGGTATTATGATGGTGGTATATATTTTTGGTACAACTGAATGGAGTATTACATTTTTACTAGATTGTTCTGAATCTGAATACAACAATAAGCAGGTTCTGAAGTAACACAAATATACAATGCTGTTTTACCGCTACCCCACAAACCATCATGCAAAGATCAAACCAGCCGGGCAGGTTATTTGGATTGGTATAACTTTAAGATTCAGGGTAGAAGATGATTCCTAAAAGCAGCCTAAAAGAGAAAGATACCCATCTTTATACTCTTCATTTCACAACACGCTTTGCAAATGAAAAAGATGTATCAATGAGTAATGGCATCCTCAAAGCCACATCTTCCAGGCAGTTAAATATGAGGCCAAATCTTTCTTGCGGCTGACCACTAAAACCTTGCCACTTGTATCAGCCAGTCTGCATTTTCCAACATGGAACATCAGATAACATACGTCAGTATAAAATCAGCGGAAGACAAGTGTCTTTAAAGAGATTAAACAAGTAGGCAATAAGGTATATTTATTGATACTTTCAGCAAAAGTTACAACCTTGCCATAAGTCATCTGTTTTCCAAATACAATTCTTAAAGCTAATGCCAACCCAATGACCCACAGTTGGTCTCAGCACACAATCTGACAAGTTGAAAACAAAAAAGGGTACAACATCCTATCATTTGTGACTAATCCCTTTGATTAATTATCTAACACAGCTGCTCCTTGTTAGTCGTTAGATACGATAAGCTCTATTTATTTTCATTTTAGAATAAGACAGTTGCTTTCTTTATAACATAAGAATACTAATAGTTTTCTTGCTCAAGTACTTGGAATTTCTTATCTTTTGTCGTTCAATTAGATAGTATTGACAACTAGGATAGAAGCGCACAATGCATCTGTTGCTTGGATAAATTTTATTTCTAACATGCAAAACCAGGAAACTAAAATGAAAATTTCTAAACAGAAGAAGGCCCTTACCTCTAAGCAACACCTTCCCAATCTTAGTCATCAGCTACACGCATTAAATTAATGATGACTAATTGGACTTGAAGACCTTACCCGAAGAAAAAGATTGCAATTCAAAAAGTATAATTTATAAAGAGAAGACAATTTATGAGAACCTTGGACGTCTTACCCTTTTGCTGCTTTACCTTATTGATTAGGCCTCAGTTTTGGTTGCTTGCGATGCAAGCTATGACATAAAACAGTAAGTGAGGAAGACACATTTTCCAAGTAACAAAACGGAAAGGAAACTGGAAAGAACAAATAATATTATTTACATGCAAACATTTATGACAATAGATAAATAAGAAAAAGAGCCAACTTTGCATTTTCAGAACTAAACTCTTCTCCGCTACACAACATAAACGTGTCAGGTAAGCTTTCTCATCTTCTTCTGCAATATAACCATAGATGAGCAATCAATCTCAAATCACACTTCATTCAATCAAAAAAGAAATATTCAGAGAGAAGAAGAAAGACTCAGTTTCATTACCAACGAATCCCAGCTGCATCAAGAGTCAAAAAGGACACGGATTTGGTTCTTGTTAGATATGGCAAACCAAAGCAATGCTGGGAATGAGTGGACTATTCATATGCAAGTATCTGAGCTGAAAAAGTTGAAGGAGACCACATCAGGGCCAACCATTTTTGCGCCACAGAGCAGTGCCATTCAGAAGCGAGACAGCAGCAATTCAGATTCTGTTTTACCAACCAGACCTGCGGCAAGTGCACCTGAGAAGAAGTTAACAATCTTTGCGCTCCGGCTTGCAGTGCTTGAGAAAGCAGCCACAGGTCTTGGAACCTTAGGATTTATCTGGGCCACTGTAGTTCTGCTTGGGGGATTTGCTATTACATTAGATAAAACAGACTTCTGGCTTGTGACAGTCATATTGCTAATTGAAGGGACGAGAATATTCAGCAGGAGTCACGAGCTTGAGTGGCAGCACCAAGCAACTTGGTCCGTTGCTGATGCAGGTATTTATAGTTTTCGGGTCTTGAGGTGTACCTCACATTCTATAGTCGGAAGTCTGAAAATACTTTTGAAGCCATTTTCAGCACTGAGAAACCTAAACGCGAAAAATGGTGCTATCAAATCCAATCATAGAGATGGAAGAGATCAAAACCTGAATGATCAGAGGATGCCTTCGAGGACTTGGACAAATGCTGATGTCCCACTCTTGCCATATGCTCCTTGGATTTTTATTTCAAGAAACATAAGTAAGATACTCTACTGGTTGCAGCTTTTATCAGCCACAGCTTGTATCGTTCTATCGCTGATGAGGCTGATAAAGCATAACTATGGCGACATACAGAAAGGAGATACTGATAGACGAAACAGGAAGGCTGCACTGACCATATTCTACTCGCTGGCCTTGGCCGAGGCTCTTCTGTTTCTTTTGGAAAAGGCTTACTGGGAATGGAATGTGATTTGCTGTAAGCTGCTGGAGAAGGTTAACAATGAATGCGAGCTGGGGAGCTCAGGTTTGGTATCCATCAGGAGATTCTTTTATGATGCTTATTCCAAGTGTGTCAATGGAAGCATATTTGAGGGATTGAAAATGGACATGGTGACGTTTTCCATGGATCTTCTGGCATCTAACTCCGCCGATGAGCAATTGATTGGTGCAAGGCTTTTGCGACAGTTTGCAACAAATGAACTATTTGCAGACTCGACTCTGCAGAAAATTGGAATAAGTATAGAGGTCATTGAGCGGCTGGTAGAGATGTTGAACTGGAAGGATGCACAAGAAGAGGAAATAAGAAGATCAGCAGCAGAAATTTTATCAAGAGTTGCAAGCAAGAAGCAAAATTCACTCAGAGTGGCAGGGATACCTGGTGCCATGGAATCAATCTCATCACTACTCCAGACTAACCGAAGCTTTATAGTTGCAGCTGATGAGATCAGTGAAAAAAGGATCATGTTTGACCAAGAGAATTATTGTTTCTGGACATTCAACCATCTGGGACTCCTAATTCTCAAAAAACTAGCTCGTGACCATGACAACTGTGGCAAGATTGGTAATACAAGAGGCTTGCTCCCGAAGATTATAGACTTTACGCATGCCGAGGAAAAGCTGTTAAAAGATCCTACAGTGACACCTTCACAGATTATGACCGTCAAACGATCCCTCCAGCTGGTGAAAATGCTGGCAAGCACAACCGGAACAGCAGGGAAACATCTGAGAAAAGAAATTTCCGAAATAGTCTTCACAATCAGCAACATACGGGATATTTTGCGATTTGGTGAAAGACATCCCATTCTTCAGAAACTGGGCATCGAGATTCTTACCAGTCTTTCTCTGGAAGAGGAGGCAACAGAAAAGATCGGCAGCACTGGCGGAGTCCTAAGGAACTATTCATCTTACTGTTTAAGCATGACGCACAGCAAAGTCAAAATCATGTAAGGATAGCTGCTGGAGAAGCACTTGGAATGCTGGCTTTAGATAGCAAGGCAAACTGTCAGCGTATGCTGAAATTAGGCGTGTTGGAAAATCTGGTAAAGGCCTTGCAAGTGCCATTGCTGAGAATCAGTGCAGCAAGAATTTTGCGTAACCTTTGTGCCTACGCTGGAAAAGAAAACTACAATTCATTGCGGGGCATAACAGAAGCTGCCCCAACGGTGAGAGTTATCCCATAAAATGAACACAATAAATGAAAAAATAAATAAATAAGCAATGATAAATATTGGTTAGAACCTGTACTGATATACAAGCTCTTTGATTGATGAACAGGTGCTGAAGGCAATTTTGACAGAAGAAAACAAGCTGCAAGAAGTAATGACAGGATTAGCCGTGCACATTTTCAAGTTCTTGAATGATGAAGAAACAAGCGAAGTGTTTGACAGAGCCGGATAACTAGGCTGACCTGGCTTACACTTTAGTTTGTATATTAAAGAAAAACCCATATCCACCTGTCAGAGTTCCAAGAATTAGGAGGTTTGCCATTGATTTAGCGATCTGGATGATGCGTGAAAGGGAGGAAAATGTTCAGCTTTTCAAGGATTTAGGGCTGAAGGATGAGCTCCATAGTGTCTTGGAAACTACAGCAGAAATAGAGAACTTCAATATTTTCTCTGGGACTGTTGGGTTAAGCCGTCATCGCACAACCATCCACTCCTTAGTAGAAGCTGCTCTGAAGCTGTTACAAGAAAAGTAGAAGACTTAGATTACGCATCGCAAAATGAAATTACACAGTAGGATAAAATATAAACACAACATTATTTCATTAAATTGCCGTGCTTTTACAACCTCATCTGAGTAAAACAGATGATTTCTTTCTGTTAGTAAGCATTTTTAATGTTTCTAACATTAATTACCCGGTTGCCCCTCCACTCAGTAAAATTGGTAGGCTGATAGGTGCTAGAGAAATTCAACTCCTAATTCACCATGAGTAAATCATTTCAAGATAAAGAATAGAATAAAGTTTGGTTTGGTTTTCATATTACAAACTGCCATGAACTAAAGAACAAGTGCTTCAAATTTAGTAGATAGATACAAGAAGTCATGTTAAGGCATTTTTAGGATGAAGTATAGCATAATATCAAGTCTGTATAAATTTTACAAATCACACATTCCTTTTAGCAAGTGGTCCAAAAATCATAGTGTAGGGACATATGAAGGCAATGGAAATCTCATCACTTAAGTTATTTGATAGGTTTGACTCTAACCTGTTCCCATGGCAGTATATAACAGTATAACACAAGGCGATGTCTTGTTAGTGGTGCCTTTGATAGGCACATACGGCTGCATTGTAGAACTTCCCCACGGCTGTTTCTGATCTGCAGAATGTTCAAAAATTAAAACAATTATTCGCAGATTATACTACCATATATTATTTACAAGAATAAACATATCTCAATTTTCTATTTCAACAATTAAAATTACCACAAAAAATAAACTACCGCTGAAGTGAAAAACTAACAAGCTAACATCCTATGACATCTTTTGACACCAACTTAACACATAAACTTAAAAGGTATATCACAATATATTTCATCAGGTTCAATTAACACGACAACCTCATTTCTGTGAGGCACATAGTGCTAGTAAGCCATATGTATAACCTAATCAAGCACTACACAAAACTTGAGGCGGCTGAATACATATATTAGACCTCAACCAATTTCACAAGCTTCAGTAAACCAACCGAAAACTACTTAACCTCGATATCCTTCCCCTGATGCCATTTCAATTGCAGCATGAACTCTCAATCCAAATTTAAGTTGCTTCCTGATATTCAAATGATGATATAAACCAACACTTTACAAAATTCCACATTCAAAATACTTCACATTTATGAAAAATTAGGTTTAGGCAACTCAGGGCCAGGTTATTGAAAACGGTACCTTCGAGGTCGAAAGACGAGTTTAGCGCACTGCTCATCCCAGTTTGATTTGGAAAGAGAGTCTTCACAAAGTGTTCACTTTTGTTCGGCGAAATGCTTATTGAAGCTATTCTTGGGTCGACGAGTTTGGGCCTACGGAGATGAACTGCTCAGTTTTGGAAAAACTGGGGTAGCTTTATTTTTTACGTTGTATTGTATATATTCAGGAAAATATTTAGAAGGACAACTAATATTTTGTAAGATTGTTGGACACGATTTTATCGGTCGATTTTGAATAATCTGACTTAAGTTTTGAAAACATTGACATTCAACACATTTAATTGTCCTGTGTTTTTCGTAAATTTAACCGTCAAATTTAAAAAAATTAACTTTAATCTCAATCATTCTAGTTCATTTTTCGTACTTCCATAATTTAATGGCTCACATGATGCTGATTATAACTAAATGAACATCTAATAACTTCTTCCTTGCTGATTATACTCCACAATTAATATTAAATTTGTAGGGAATCTAGCGGAACAAGAATCGGTCTTATGCGTCTTGAGACATCCCAAAGGCCAACATATTTTTTCTAAATTAAAACAAGATACATTAGGGAGCACAGCACATGACATGCAAATCTTGTTTCAGATGCTATGCAGATGTTTTCTATATAGTCTAATCCTCAATGTTTTAATTACAAAACACATCATTGAACAACTAAACCAAAACAAACTGTCATCAAGTTAAGTAAAAGAAATTAAGCTTGTTTAGCATCAAACTTTGATTCACACAATCACACCCAAGAGTCCAGTTCCCTTGCGACCCCTTGCAAGTGTGCAGATTGAGATTCGTTTATTTGCACTTTTGTTTTGCACTATATGCACATTCCGTTTGCATTTTTGCATTTAGCTAAACGACAAACTATCTGCACAAAACGACAAAAATGCAGATTGCGCGAATTGTGGATCCAACGGTGATTTCTCTGGGTCGCAGGGATCGCAGGCTAACGCCTGGGTCGCAAATGAACCGATTTCTCACACCCAATGCATCTTCTTCAATGGATGAGAAGATGAAGTTGAAGATGAAACAAGTGTATCTCAAGGAACAAAAACAACACTATGATTTCATGTAGGACAAACCCTTATCTCATACATTCTCATTTTCTAAGATGATGAATAGTTCTGAGTTGTATCAAGCTTCTTGCAAATTACATCCACTCAATTCACACCCCTATCTGCTTTTCAAAAGCCACCAAAGCCCAAACCATCTTAATCCCCTTTTTGCTTTTTAATTTAAATTTTAATAAATTTAACTCACATATCAACTGCATAGTAGTATTATATGCTTATTACAACTTTATATAACACTCAAAAGTCTACCAATCTGGTGTCTTTCTATACTGCATTTTGGATCAAACTCTCTCTGTTGGTGGTTCAGGTGAGCTCACTTGCCCATCTTGTTTCATCAGTAGCTTATCCTTATGTAAAGTGCTATTTTAAGCAATGGGTCAGTGTTTGTTTCTAGCTTTTTGAGTAAAGTTGAGAGCTTTAGCGTCACTTGAGCTTGTGTAGTTTTGAACTGGGTGTGTCTTGTTTGCTTGAGAAGATAGGTTGGTTTTCCTCAAATAAAGTTTCATTGTGAGCATCAATAAATCTGGAAAAAAGATTCAGATGTATGAATACACATCAATTGTACATAAATTAGCTTCAGTACGGGATCTGAGCTTGTGGGAGATTGCATTCTTTGGATCTGAGCTGCTTAGATTCAGAAATTGTGCAAGTGTATACTGACCTATTAACTAGAGTCATGATTTTGTAATGTGATTTATACAGAAGAGTAAAGGCGAAAAATGGCACAAATACTGGCACCTTCCTCGCAGCTGCAGGCAAAGATTAGCATCAGGAATGCAAGCTATGCGAGATCCTTGCCAGCTAAATCGGGTTCATTGGCATTTAAACCAAGTGGCAGCAAGAGGACTTCAACTAACTTCAGAGTTTTCACTGTCAAAGCTGTGAATGGCACCATCAACAGAATGGAGGATTTGCTTAACTTGGATGTCACCCCTTACACTGACAAAATCATTGCAGAATACATTTGGTAAATGCTTACTGACTTTGGCGGTACTGAGCAGATGTTCCGAGAGTATGATTAAACTTCTTGTTTTGTCACAGGATTGGTGGAACTGGAATCGATGTGAGAAGCAAATCGAGGGTATGATGCTTCTAAACTCGAAAGACTCTTATGAATAGATCAAAACTGGGTTGTGGTTCGGGCAGACTACTAACCAGTGAAATTTTCTTGGTAAAATTTGACAGACACTTTCGAAGCCAGTTGAGCATCCATCTGAGCTTCCCAAGTGGAACTACGACGGATCTAGTACTGGACAAGCCCCGGGAGAAGATAGTGAAGTCATTCTATAGTAATATCTCTTGAAACCAAAAGTATTTCTGTCACCTTTACACTTATTGTTTACTGATTGAACTGCTGTTTTTTGCAGCCCCCAGGCAATCTTCAAGGACCCATTCAGGGGTGGTAACAACATCCTGGTTAGTTTTCCTATCATCAAATGCTTTAGACGATCATGCTCCTCCCGCATAATGTCGATGCGATCATGAATGCGGTATCTAAATAGGTTATTTGTGACACATACACTCCTGCCGGTGAACCAATCCCCACCAACAAAAGAGCTAAAGCTGCTGAAATCTTCAGTAACCAAAAAGTCATAGATGAAGTCCCGTGGTAAGAGTTGTACAAATTTATTTCCATGATTCACGGTTTGCTATTTAATCACTCAACAATGACCAATGCTTTCACTTTCATCCTCTCTAGGTATGGGATTGAGCAAGAGTACACATTGCTCCAAACTGACGTGAAGTGGCCTTTGGGTTGGCCTGTCGGAGGCTACCCTGGTCCTCAGGTAAGATGTTGCAGATGTTACTGCTTCATGATTCATTGATTTGTGACTTTTCAATAACTTAGCCTTAAGTCATTTTTTCACTCTTTCAGGGTCCATACTACTGTGCTGCTGGTGCTGACAAGTCTTTTGGACGTGACATCTCTGATGCACACTACAAAGCCTGCTTGTATGCAGGAATTAACATTAGTGGAACCAACGGGGAGGTCATGCCAGGCCAGGTATTCACGTCATCCTCTTCTAAATCAAGCAACTGATAATGTCAATCTTCACTCCTATCTCTAACTAAAGCTTCATATCCTCATATTCGCAGTGGGAGTATCAAGTTGGTCCAAGTGTGGGAATTGAAGCCGGTGATCACATTTGGTGCTCAAGATACCTTCTTGAGGTAATGTATTCTGAGTCTGGTGATGCCCTTACCATACCCGTTCACGCACTGACGACAGTTTCTGTCTAACTCAATCAGCGCATCACTGAGCAAGCTGGCGTAGTCCTCTCATTGGATCCAAAACCCATCCAGGTAAATCTCATCCCATAAGCATATTACATTATATACCACTTTATCTTGTGCTGATTTTCTCATCCTATGGCATTTGGCTTATCTGTAGGGTGACTGGAATGGTGCTGGATGCCATACAAACTACAGGTACCTTGATTTTTCTCTGGAATTTAATATTGGGACAACATCATCCTGTGTAAAATATCAGCCCTCAAAATATGATCTGATTTTGCAGCACAAAGAGCATGAGGGAGGAAGGAGGCTTTGATGTAATTAAGAAGGCCATTTTAAATCTTTCACTTCGTCATAAGGAGCACATAAGTGCTTATGGAGAAGGAAACGAGCGAAGGCTGACAGGACGTCACGAAACAGCCAGTATCGACCAGTTTTCATGGGTAGGCTATTATTTAGATAACAAATACTTCCCTTCACACATTTCTAATCCTTCTTTTTTTCCATAGGGAGTGGCTAATCGAGGTTGCTCAGTCCGTGTGGGACGTGATACTGAGAAACAAGGCAAAGGTAAGTGATAGTGAACTCATTGTATTACTGTAATAGCAAAAGCTCTAATAAGGAGATACTGACTGTATTACACTCCAAATTCGCAGGATACTTGGAAGACAGGAGACCGGCTTCAAACATGGACCCATACATTGTGACCGCTCTCCTCGCTGAGACCACACTACTGTGGGAGCCAACACTAGAGGCTGAAGCGCTAGCTGCCCAGAAGCTGGCCATGAAGGTCTAGTTTGACACAGAAAAAATTGACGAGGGACTCCTCAGGGTGTTTATTGCCTTCACCTGGTTGCTTGAAGAAACTCATTTCTTCTCCTTGCTTTTAGGCCTATTCGAAGAGATCCCTTGTAAATAAATATCTCAAGGCTAGCTTTGGTTCCATGTTCAGATACCAGTTGTTTCCTTCTCAATGAGTTTTTATGTTGGAATTTGCATTTGACACTACCAGTATGCGCCTGCGATTGGGAAATAATAAAAAGTCTCAGCAACACTTCTTCTCTTCGTATGGTAATTCCATGTTTACAGCTTTTTGAACTGAAAAGAAAATGGGAAAATTGATCGAATTAGTTATTTTTGTTTGATTTTAGAAGATAACTGGACAACATTACTTTGCCTGACCAACTTCTATCCGTCACTTTCAGTGTCAAAGTGATACAATTTACAAATACATTTTTGAATTTTATTTATATTAAGACTAAATGTCAGATTAAATAAATTTAACACTATGGCACTAAGCAACATGATATAAGTTAAAACACTAAGGTTGTGTCCACTTTGAAGGAATGAAATGCATTTCGTAGGAATGGAATGGTGAATCTGGACATAGTTTCATTTTAGATTCATTCTTTCATTCCATTCCAAATGATTTCATTCCGGCGAAGTGAACAGAGTATAAGATTGCATGATGGAAGCTCACCGTCTACAACCAGACCCGCCATTCAGTAAACATTTAACGTTAAGCCGCTGGACTTTTCACCTTTGATCAAAAGCAGTTCACACAAAAATCCCCAAACATAACAATGCAGTAAAAACACACATCAACAGTTACTGGGTTACTTATGTGAGTAATCCATTGCCACACAATCCTCTTTCCAGTGAAATTTTGTACCATGAAACAAGGATAAGCTACACTAAGTTCTCACGTTTAGCTCCAACTCGTCACTCATTTTAGCAAAAGTGCACAACCATTCCTCAAATCCATGAATTGAATAAGAAACAACTCAATCCATAATACATTCAAGGAATCACCTTTTGTAACTGATCAAGCAATAGTGAATTGAAACACACATAAACACAAAAAAGAAAAATTGTAGAAAATTATATTACCATTTTATTTCAGGGAGATTGCTACAGCCATGGGAGCATTCATAATTTAGGGTTTACACTCCAAACTGATTACTAGCTAAGTCAGAACTCAGAAGCAAGATCTTCACCACCAAACGACTGCGTAAAGATTTGTCAATCTCAGATTCCAGTTTTCTGGGCCTTTGTTGGGCCGTTAACATTAAAGCCCGGTACACCCTCATCCACGTCACCTCTCCCCATACCACAAAATCTGAAGCGAAACAAAACCTAACATTAGAAAAATGGCAAAACCGCTACCGCCGTCGCCTACTCCGATTCCGATACTCCCGCTTGAAATTATCACTGAAATCCTGTATCTCCTCCCGCCTAAGATTCTCCTCCGATTCAAAACCGTATCCAAGGTCTGGCTCTCATTGATCACTGACCCTAACTTCATCAAAAAACACCTTCGGAAATCGGCAACTAACGGCGTCAAAATCGTCGCATCGGATTCAATTGGTCGGAGTTATAGTTTTGTTCCGATTAAATCGTTTCTTTCAGCTCAAAGCGAGATGCGAAATGGTTTAGAGTGTGAAGAGGTTGAGATTGGTTTCCCTGCTAGTACGATAATTGGGTCGATTGATGGTTTAATTTGCGGCACTATTGGAACCAGCCAACTTTTTATATGGAATCCGGCGATGAGGAAGTTTAGGATTTTGCCGAATTCAGAATTTAGGGATGGAATAAGACTAGTGATTTTATGTAACAGAGGGTTTATTTATGGATTTGGTTATGATAAAGTGAATGATGATTATAAGGTGGTGAGGATGGTATCTGGTTCTGGGATTGGTTGCGATAGTCATAAAGTTGAGGTTTATTCTATGAAAAGTAATAGTTGGAAGAGACTTGCGGATTTTCTGTATGGACCTCATCATGAGAATGGATTAAGTGTATGTGGAACGTTGGTATGGCCAGCTGTTAGTACTTCAGCTGTTACGACGCAGTCAGTGGTACATGGTGTGCCGGTGCTTAACATTGAGTGGAAGATTGTTGCATTGGATTTGGGAAGTGAGAGTTATATAGATGTCCCTCAGCCAGAATGTGTGCATACTTTGCGAGATAAGTTGTTGGGTGTGATGAATGGGTGTTTGTGTATTTTTGCACATTTTCTTGGGACTAAGCTTGAGGTTTGGATGATGAAGGAGTTTGGTGTTCGCGAGTCATGGACTAAGGTTGCTACTGTTCCGTATGTGGAGAAGCCTCGTTGGTCGGATGCACTTCCATTTTACAAGCTGTTGTGGTGTTCCAAGGATGGAGAGATGATAATTTTGTTTAGATCCAAGTTGATTGTCTACAATATTAGGGATAATATATTCAAGTACCCAAATGTGACACGGCTGAAAGTATTGATGCAGGCGAGTACCTACGTCGAAAGTCTAGTGTCACCTTCCTAGCACAATGTAAATTGGCATCACGTATACCCCTAAAGAAATTTTCTCAGTTCATGAGAACACGGTATTGTAATACGTGATTATAAAATATTTATATTTAGAATTCGATTTTATTGATTTTGTTTTACACACCAAAGCTTCCATAAAGCTCATAAATGTCAATCTTATAGTTAGACTCTCAAGTCTCAGCAACAACGATCCTGTCAAGAAACTTCAAGTGGATTAGACTCTACCCTTAGCATTCACAACATTGACATGTCTAGTAAAGAGGTTGTCCAACTTATGAGTCACACAAATTATTTAAGATGCAAATTAATGTTATCTCTCATCAAATCATCAATAACAAAATCGAATATATGTGAATCGTTAGTATGGTTAGCTATTAGTACTTCAGCTGATATTGCGTACGCAGTCGATCGTACACGATATGCCGGTGCTTGAAATTCGATGAAAGATTGTTCCATTAGATTTAGGAATTGAGAGGTATATAGACATCCTTTATAGGGAATGTATTTCTGATATGTTGTTGAGTTTGATTTGTATTTTGTGGATTTTTTGTATGTCTACCAGCAGAAGCATCGTCTAAACTTTGTTTTTCTTGATCTTTCACTGCCTGAGTATCATTGTTGTTTTTGACTCCCTAAATATTCTTGTTCGAAAATTTAATAATTATCTACAGAGTAAGGTTCTAGGAGGACACATAAATATATGTGAGACGGTGAGACATGATCTCAACCGTTGATTACTAATAATTCAACGGATGAGATTTGATTCAAAAAAGTAACCGTCATTCTCAACCGCTAGGGTTTTTTGCAAATCCAACCGCCCATTATATAAAAACCAATTTTAATCTCAACCGTATATTAATCTAATCTAACGGTTGAGATTTCGTCATTCCGTCTCACAAATACTTAATGTCTATCTACATATCTAAATAAATATAAGACCAGGGGAAGTTAATGTTCCACTGATCCTAAGAAAAACAATTTTGAGAATAAATAATTCAGAATATCCTCTAAATTTTGTCAAATATTCAGGGATTTTACAACATCAAGATAATCAATACACCAACTGTGTGTTATTTTATTGTTATCAAAAACTCTGTGCGTTATTTTATTCGTGTATCACACATAAAGATCCATAGTTCTAATTATAAATGCAATCACATATTTCAAAATGAAAGGAATAGTGTTGGAAGTGTGTCAAAATCATATATGAATGGTTAAGTTTCAGTACAAACCACTTTTAAAATGAAAATTTAGAATTATTATGAGTCACATGATCAAACAATTTAAATGGTAATTAATATGAGGGACACACTTGTAAAATCATTATTTATAATAATTAATGATTTGTTGAAAGTGCATTAATAAATTTTTTTATAAAAATGCATTTCAATAATTTTCAAAACACATTAAAATATTTAAAATGGTGCAATACAATATTTCTTTAAATTTATTAAATTTTTATTAAAAAGAGCATTACAATATTTTTTAATAGGGAGTTACAAAATTTGCAGATTATATTTTTTATCACAGTTAAGAAAAATTGATGCACTTTTGAAATTCTTATTGACGCAATTTATTAAATTGATCCACTTTTAAATTAAAGTGTGATGTACTTTTTATATCCACTAATTTAAAATTAATTATATAAACTAATTTTAATGCACTTTGTAATAAATCATTTATGAACTATATTGATTTGAAAAGACAAGTATGTCACTTCATTATTAAAAATCATTAATATTTAAGTACTAAGGTCCTAAATTCAAATCATCTAATTCTAATTGTTATATCTAAAGACTTACATAAATTCTAAGTTTTTATTTTAAAATAGATTTTTATTTGAACATTTCCCTAAATACTAAATCAGCAATTCAGCATGATTTTGCAGGTTATTTTTTCTCATATTTGTAGCATAAATTAAGTCTTTTATTGTGGGTACGCTTGATAAATGTTTATAAAATAAAAATAAAAATAAAAATAAAAATAAAAATAAAAATAAAAATAAAAATAAAAATAAAAATAAAAATAAAAATAAAAATAAAAATAAAAATAAAAATAAAAATAAAAATAAAAATAAAAATAAAAATAAAAATAAAAATAAAAATAAAAATAAAAATAAAAAAGTATTATGAAGAAGTTTATTTTTTGATATCATATTATAAAAAAGTTAGATCAACACATAATGAAGGAATTAGATCAAGTTAACATGAATTATAAATAAAGAGTGATGCATTGCGTGTAATTGATAATGAAGTTTGAATTCGGAATTCTAAACACGAATTATAATTAAAGAGTGATGCAAATGTTTATTAAAATTTTGAATCAACTGTCTGACAACATAGTTAACTTTCTTTTAAATAGGAAAATTCAAAAATCTTAAAAACAAAAATCAGAAAATATTCAAAAAAATATTAAAAATAAAATAGTAAACAACCTCAAAAACCCAAAAAGCGTCATAATACGGATGATCACATTTACGAGACAGTAGAAGGGGCTTTCATAAATATGGGTGATTGCTTCCAGAATATTAATATCTTGCTTCATAATAACATTCGTTGCGAACACATAATTTTCGGATCTTGTTTCAAACATGCTATTTTTATTTAATCTTCATTTACTTACTAAATAACATTACTAAATAAGTTTTTGTATATGAACTAAATTCTAGAGAGACATTAAACATATGTGAGACGGAAAGATTTAATCTCACTGTTGATTTAAATAACCGGACGGTTAAAAATTAAAGTTGGTTTTTATTAAATGGGCGGTTGAGTTTGCGAAAAACCCTAGCGGTTGAGTTTGGAGGTTTTATTTAAAATAAAATCCCATCCGTTGGATTATTAATAATCAACGATCGAGATCGTGTCCTACGGTTTCACATATATTTATATGCCCGCCTTCTTGAACTTCACTCTGTGTTGATACTATGTAACAATAATTTTGGAAACTAAATTAACCAATCTAGATTTATAAAAAAATATTTGTACATTTATCAGTTACTCGTTGAAATATGAGGGAAACTCAACTCCAAGAAGGGGTAAATAAATGTCGATAATGGCATCGATAATATCTATATCTGTATTCATGAAGGTCAGAAGAGGAATACTTGGTACTATAGAGCTTTTGCAAACATTTACTGCACACTTACAAAAATGATAAAATATTTAAGTACTAAGATCATAAATTCAAATCATCTAAAAAGATTTAAATTGATTCTAAGTTTTCATTTTAAAATAGATTCTCATTGGAATATTTTCGTAAGTACTAAATCAGCGTGATTTTTCGGGTTATTTTTTTTCTCAAATTTGAAGCATAAAAAGTCTTTTATTGTAGGCACTCTTGATAAATGTTTATAAAATAAAAATAATAGTTTAAATGTGTAACTCATGAGATGAGTTTCTCATTTTTTATAAAGAAAAATAGTTTAAAAAAATGGACAAAAGTCACACTTAGACTATTTTATTAATTTATTCGGTTTTATTTATTAATTCACCATTGAATGGCGAGGCATACATTTATGAGACACTAGAAGGGTGTCGGTAAACAGGTGTAATGGCTTTTAGAAGATCAATATCTTGCGTCATAATACTATTCTGTAAGAACATATAATCTTTGGAATCTGTTTCAAACATATTTTTGCACGAAGTTAATTCATGTTCACATGAACTTATGGCGATATTTAATTGCTCTTGGACATTTGGCATCCTATTCTTCACGACAATACTGACATCTTTGATTTTATTATATATGTGATCATAATGCATCTTGCAAGTTTTAAATTTTATTCTTAAATCAGATGTTTCAGCTTTAGGAATCCAGTGCAATAATTTAAAAATAGTAGTTTGTGAATGTCTTTCTGTAAAATCTAATATAGCTTCTGTAAGATCATGTATATTTGTTGCGGCTAAACAACGAGGTTCGACACTCAGGAGCAACTTGCATTTGAAGGCGAAGTCTGTTGTTTCACAAAATCGAGTAATCATATTTTGTTCGGCTAACGTCACATTAGAAAAGATACATATAGAAATCACGAACAAACTGATTGGCATGCATAAAAAATTTAACAAAGTCATTGCTAAGCTCTTATTTTTATTCTGGTGTGATAGTTAACACAAAGTTCCATATTTATATCATTCTGTTTTTTCCGATTACAAATTAAATAAATATTCTACACGTGATGCACAATAATATTATGAAACATGTTCATGTTAACTTTAATTTCATTGATTATGAATAAGTATAATGTGAAACATATGCTCAATAACTTTGACAAAAAAAGTATTATGAAGAAGTTATTTTTTTGATATCATATTATAAAGAAGTTAGATCAACACATTAAGAAGAAATTAGATCAAGTTAACACGAATTATAAATAAAGAGTGATGCAAACTTTTATTAAAATTTTGAATCAATTGTCTGACTAGGGAAATTCGAAAACCCTAAAAACAAAAATCAGAAAATATTCAAAACAACCTCAAAAACCTAAAAAGCGCCATAATACGGATGATCACATTTACGAGACATTAGAAGGGGTTTTCATAAATATGGGTGATTGCTTCCAGAATATCAATATCTTGCTTCATAATAACATTTGTTGCGAACATATAATTTTCGGATGATGTTTCAAACAATCTTTCACATGGACATTTTTAATATAATTATATACGCGATTATATATCACTTTGCATTTTTTAATTGTTTTTAAATCGGATGATTGAGACTCAAGAATCCATCTCGATAATGCATCAACAAATGTTTGTGAATGTTTTTCTGGAAAAATCTAAAATAGTCTATGTAAGATCATTTATATTTTTTGCTGCTAAACAACGAGGATGGACGTCTAGGAGCATCGTGCATTTCTTGGAAAATTTGTTGTTTTTCAACAAGTATGATTATGATAAATTCGTTGCCTGTAGTTCAAAATTATAGATTATACCCAATAGAGCAAGTGTAAAATACTAAAATAAATATTATTTTTTTCATAACACAGTATGATGCTATTTTTATTTAATCTTCATTTACTTAATAATTTTGTATATGGTATAAATAAATTCCATAAAAATAAGTTTTTCAGTTATTGTATATGAAATTGTGTTGTTATTGTGTAAAAATAATTTTGGAAACTAAACTAACTAATATAGATTTATAAAAAAATATTGGTATATTTTATCATCTTTATAATTATGAGTATTTATTTTTAGAACCTCATTTATAAATTTTTGGTAATTAAACTTCAGAAATCAAGTGCAGAAGGGTGGTGACCTACTGGTCATGCTCTTGGTCAAGCAATCAAGAGCGCTCATGTTGTGTGTGTTGTGCAGGAGACTTTCTTCCTTGATTGCCTTTGGACGTGGGGCTTGTTCGCGTCGGTGTTCGTGGGGTGATCGTGCAAGCAAAGCAGAGAGACATGCGCGCTTGAATGGCTAAACATGTTTGTCGATGATTGGGTGAATGTGTCCGTTGTGATCTGTGCTACTAATGATTAGAATAAGATTCTCATGTATGAAATCCTAGACGAATTGTACTCATTGTAACCACTATAAAAACGTAAGAATCAAGTGTGCAATAAAGTTTTAATTAAAAACGAACTTAATTTTCGATGTAATATTTAAAATAAAATTTGGCAGAACAAAATAACAATTGAAAATTAATAGTGTCTTATTTATAATATAACAATTTGATGGGTTGTGAGAAACAACTGATAGATGGGCTTTCAAAATCTCTTTCTCTATATATATCCAATGTAGCAAATTGAAAATACATAATTTTCAAACTGATAGGTACTCTAGTGATAACTTTTTTAAAATTAAATTAAATTATTTAAAATATATAACTCATGTCGTAAAAAATTTATTTATTAGTTACTCGTTGAATATGAGGGAAACTCACCTCCAAGAAGGGGTACATAAATGTTAAGGTTCTTTTTCTTAAAAACGTTAATTCGATTGTATGTAATTATGCACAATGTGAAGCATAAGCTTATCAACTAAAATCATACATAACAAAAGTGGATTAATATACGCTAATAGAAAGTGAGATAAAATTATCATACATAATCAACTGACTTTATAAATTGTTGGGAAATTATATAATTCTGTCGATATTGAAATTTTCGTTAGTAAAAGATCTTCGTCGTAATAAAAGTCATTGATTATAGTTAGCACATTTTTAATCGATTTTATGCAAGAAGTAGAAAATGTATTTGAACTCGATTTCATGCAATTAAATGTTTTCACAAATCAACAAAATGGTTGAAACTATATTACAAAAATTATTTTTATCTCAACAGTTTCTCGTCACTGTAAGTAGAAAAAATATTATCACGTGTCTTGTTTTGGTCTGTTGATTGTTTAGGTAAATATTACGCCGGAACTTTATGAGAAATAAAAATGGTCTCAAATAATTTATAATTTATTTCTTAACAGAATAGTAGTAAATAAATTTGAAAAAATATTGATTTTCAAGTTTTACAAGTATGGTTATGATAAATTCGATGCCTGTAGTTTAAAATTATAGATTATACCCAACAGAGCCAGTGTAAAATAAATATAAATATTATTTTTCGTAACATAATATGATGCTATTTTTATTTAATCTTCATTTACTTACTAATTTTGTATATGGTATAAATACATTCCATATAAATAAGTTTTTGCATATGAACGTTATTATGTAACCAATCTAGATTTATAAAAAAAATACTTGTATATTTTATCATCTTTATAATTATGATATATTTTGAGTATTTATTTTTAGAACCTTTCTGGTAATTAAATTTCAGAAATCAAGTGTGCAATAAAGTTTTAATTAAAAATGAAATTAATTTTAGATTTAGTATTTAAAATAAATTTGGCGGAACAAATAAAAATTGAAAATTAATAGTGTCTTATTTTATAAAAGTAGATAAATTCCTAAATATTGCTAACTGGGAAAAGGTTCAAGGAGGACCAATAAATTTATGTGAGACATAAAGAAAACATCTCAACCGTTGATTTCTATCAATCTAACGGTTAATATTAATAACAGTCAGTCACCAACTATCCCCGTGTTTTTTGCTAATTCAATATAAATTTAACTAAAAGTAAATTTAATCTCAACCGCTAGATTAATCTAAACCAACTATTGAGATTAAGTCTCTATGTCTCACAAAAATTTAATGTCCTCCTACAACTCAACCCTTGCTAACTGTACTTACATACAAATGAAATCAATAATTTGATGATTTGTGAGAAACAATTGACAGATGGGTTTTCAAATCTCTTTCTCTCCATATATCCAATTGTAGCGAGAATTAAAAATACATTGTTTTCAAATAAAATTAATTAAAATTATATAATTTTAAAAATTGTCAAAATACATAATTTTCAAACTGATAGATACTCGTGATAAAAAATTTCAAAATTAAATTAAAATAATTTAAAATATATAACTCATGTCGTAATTTATTTTTATTAATTACTCGTTGAATATAATAATATATCCCTCTAAAACTCAACTCCAAGAAGAGGTACATAAATGTTGGTAATGGCGTCGAGAATATCTATTTCTGTGTCCATAGCATCATTCATGAACGTCAGAAGATGAATAGCAGTTACTAAAGATGTTTTGCAAGAATTTACTGCATGTTTACATGTACTTGTGGTGATCCTTAGTTGCTCAACAATATTTGGTAATCTATTCCTCACAATACCATGAACATTTCAATATTATTATATATGTAATCATATTCTTTCTTGCACGCTTTTAATTCTTCTTTTGTATCAGGAAATTTAGTTGTAATAATCCAACTCGATAATTTACTAGCTATATGTTGTGAAACTTTTTTTGATAAGTCTAATACAGCCTCTGTAAGATCGTGTATATTTGTTGCGATTGAACAACGTGAATTCGTAGTCAAGAGCAACTCGCATTTGAATGCAAAGGATGTTCTTTCACAAACTCGAGAAATCAAGCTTTGTTCAGCATACATCATCTTAGAACTGACATAAATAAGATATAAAATAGTGATCAAACGTACTGACATGTATGAAAATTTGAATAAATACATTGTTGTTACGTTCGCTTCTTTTTTTGCCTTGTTTTGTAATACATTGTAACGATCCATATTTATAACATCATATTTTTTTTCAATTCAAAAAATAAACTATTACCACGTGATAAACAATAATATCATTTTTCATTCTCGTATAACATAATTTTATTTCTTCTAAATATCCACAATGTGAAGCACATGACTTAATCATTTCAACGAAAAATTATATATTTACGCTCCATTTGGTTGCATGAAAAAATGGGTGGAAAATAAACTTTGAAGAAAAATTTAAAGAAAAATATTTAATTATGTTTGTTTGTATTAAGGAAAATGGAAAAATAACAAAGGAACTAGTGTAAACGTTTCCTCTCTTTTTAAAAGGGAAAATTGCTTTTTCTATATTTTCCCTTCAATTTTTTCCACTACTTTTTGTCACATCCAAACGGAGGGTTAATGTTATTAAAATCATATATTTATTAACAGTAGGGTTGTGTTCTAGAAGGACATTAAATTTTTGTGACACATAAAGACTTAATCTCAACCGATGGTTACAATTAATCTAGCGGTTGAGATTAAATTGATTTTAATTAAATTTATAATGAATTAGCAAAAAACACGGGGCGGTTGGTGGCAGGCGGTTATCAATATTAACCGTTGGATTGATAGAAATTAACCGTTGAGATGATGTCTTTCGTCTCACATAAATGTATTGGTCTTCCTTGAACCTTTTCCTTAACAGTAGATATTAACTTTGTTGAATGATGTGGTGTTCATATTATTTTAAGTTTTATTAAATTCACATGGATTATATTTATCATTTATTTTTAATTGATTTTAACCATTTAAATTTAGCGGAAAGTATTCAATGCTTATGTTTGTGAAATATTGTAAAGTTCTTTATAATACACCAAGCAATCAATGATCAAACTCATTCGACAACATTGACACAAATTGAAGAAGACATTTCAAACAAATTCATTAGCGTGTAAAATTTTAAAAGCGTGTAACTTCAATTTATATTGGTAATCGGATCAAATGATAATGAAAATTTATAAAAAAATGCACCCATTATCGAGGTTTTCAACATGACATATTTAATAACCAACTCTACAACGTAACTTCATATTATATTGTTAGAAATATATATTTTATGTGAGACGGTGAGACCTAATGTCAACGTTGGTTTTGATTAATCTAGCGATTGATATTAATTTAATTTTTAAATAAAATTTAAATGAATTGCAAAAAAATAAAGGGCGGTCGAGCATTGACTGTTATCCATATTAACCGTAGAATTGATAGATATCAATAATTGAGATTATATCATTTCATCTCACGTAAATTACTTTCTCTACCTTAAATATTTTCCTATAACCTATTTATCTTGAAGTTTTTATACACATATGTTGTCAAAAGTATATGCTAAATTAAAAACAAATATAAGAATCTTTAAAACACTGTTAATAGGTTTGAATCTTAGAATTGACATTAAATATATGAAGCTTTTTGGCCGAAAAACTTTTTATATACATCCCGTAAATAAAATGACGTAATTTTTTTTTGATACAAATAAAATGACGTAATTGAGGTGAGGCAAATGTTGCTTATTTTTCATATATTTGATAATAAATTATGTTGAATTGTGAGCAGTGGCGAAGCCAGAAAAAAATATGAGGGAGGGCCAAATTATAATATAATTTTTTCAACAATATGTGAATAAAAAACAGACATCATAAAAAACGTCATTCATTAAAGTTACCTGTTTATAGTACTCCTCTGCGAGACTTTATATTCTGAAATGTTTGAAGTACATCTTCAATTTTCACGCTTAAGAAAATGTCCCGCTCAATATATGCTACCAAGAGATCATTCAACCATTCATCCCCTATCCTATTTCGAAGCCGAGTTTGAACTGTTTTGCAAGACGTAGGGAAAAAATCGAGAAGCCGATTTGATTTTTTTTGATGAAGTCTTCATAAAAATTCTGATGTCATAACTCTAAATTGATTTGTTTGTGTTTAGCTTAGGCACATAATTAAAATTTTAGACTACAATATAAAAAAAATTAAGGCTCAAATTTGAGGGGGGGGCCCAAGCCTACCCTAGGCTACATGTGCCTCCGCCAGTGATTGTGAGGATTATTGAATCATTTCAACTCATGTATAAATACTTGATTTTGTTCCTCAGAGTGTAAAATATACGTCCGACGAATTTTAAACTTCAAAAAATAAAAAATAACGATTTTACATAAAAATGATTCTTTGTAATAGATTGTTGCTAAATTTTCTTTAGATTATGAAAAATAAAAAGAACAATATGACTCATGTAAATCAATCCTTTTTCAGTTATGCTGTGCATAAATCGTAGCAAATGCATGCAGAATATCGATATTTGACATCATAATAGCATTCACCAGGATCAGAGGATTATAAGGTGATTCAAAAGAGCTTTTACAAAAAGTCACTGCACGTTTACTTGAACTTGTGGCTGTCGATATTAACTCCTTGGCATTTGGTCTTCCATTCCTCAACATACCACGGAGATCTTTGATATTCTTGTGTATATAATTATATTCCGTCTTACATGTGTTAAATATTTCTTTTATTTCAGATGAATCGGTTTCATCTATCCAATTTGATAATCTGTTAATAGTATTTTGTGAATATATTTCTGGCAAATCTAACATAGCCTCTGTAAAATCATTCATATTTGTTGCGCTTGTAATCCGAGGATTGTTTTTCAGTATCATATCGCATGCGACTGTAAAGTATGTTAAGTAACAAACACGATCAATCAAGTCTGTACTATGAAACATCGCATTAGATTTGATACAAACAGAAAATAAAATAATGAGCAAATTAATTGACAAACGTGAAAATTTGAACAAAGACATTGCTATGCCCCTTTAAATCTTGTTTTGTTTCTTGAGATACTTAACCAAAAGTTTCATATTTATAATATAATAACATTTCTAATTATATTTAAATATTTTTATGCACATGATTTAAAATAATATCATGATTCATACTCGTATAAACATTAAATTCATTGATTCTAAATATGAAAAATGTAAAACAAATGTTGTAATGACTTCATCAAAAGTTATACACGAGTAATAAATGAATTGTTAGATCAATCATTCTGTTACATATATAATTCATAGTGAGACGAGTGCATAATTTTTACAATATGTTTTCCTTCTGTATCACATAAACTTCCTTGTCCTAAAAAATAACGACGGTTTTTATAAAAAATAATTCTCAGTAATAGATTGTTACTTATTTTATTTTAGTTATAAATATTTATTACAGATATGTAAGCACTTCTTTGTAGAGTCATCTTGATTAATTTTTCTTAATTAAAAAGTTGTTCGAATCATCGAATGTATGACACACATCATGTCTTTTTGTTCATCGGATAATGACATATTTATTAATAGATCATTTAAAAGGTCCTAGTAGTGTGTTCATAAATACCATAAATGACTTACAGAATATCGCTTTATTTAGTTGTTTTTATTAAGTTATAAAAATAAATTTAATTTCATCAATCCAACTTGATAATCTATAAATAACACTATGAATATGATTCTGCCATTTCTGCCTTATATATTTGTTTCATTAAAATATGAAAAATGCGAAACACATGATTTAGTGACTTTAACGAAATCTATGTATGACAGTTGACACGGAGATGGATTTGCGTGACATTCTTATGACGGATTATAGATACACAACACAACCTATGATTGGATTTACTCTCCACCATCAGCAAAGGAAATTAATAAAGTTTTCGAAAAAATTTGTGAATTGATGAATTGATTTAGATGAGTAAAAGTTTTTCAGGTAAAATAATACATTGTGAAAGATTCTAAAAGGAAATATATCTGTTAATAATACAGAAGGACATGATCTCGTTTATCGGTTTTTATCAATTCAGCGGTTATAATGGTAACCATCAGTCACTAATCGTCCGTATTTTTTACATTAACCGTCCAATTAATTAAAACCGACTTTAATCTTAACTGTTGAGTTAATTAAATCAACGATTAAAATTAAGTCCCACAAAAATTACATGTGTCTCGATCCCAACTCATTCAGTGATTAAATCAGAATGCATTGAATGCTGAAGCTGGACTCAGATGAAATGACGTAGTTTCAAGTTCATATAACCAAACCCCGCTCCTAAAATTGACGATCGAAATGGCGTTTCAGGGATTCAACAACTTTCCGGGACCCACCACTCCTCCTAAATTCACCATCCGCTTCGGCGACCGCAACACTCCTACCCCTCCCTCAACCTCCGCTCCTCTCGTCGAGCAACGCCTCCTTCAGTCACCGCTGCCGCCGCAATCCTTACTCACTTCCTCCTCGTCTCCGATCCCGAAGCATCATCATCAATCACCTGCTTTTTCCTTCGGCGTCGGCTCCGGCGATGCTTCGTCACTTGCTGGGTAAGCTATTCTCTCTTAAATCGAAATCAAAGATTTTGGTTAGGGTTTCAATTGATTGATACGTCATAAATTAGTTACAATTTAGTTTCTTCTTTTTCTTGTTTTTGAGTTTAAAAATCTTGGTTTTGAAATTGTGAAATCTCTATCACTTTCTGAATGTTCATCCCCAATAACGATGAATGTTTGGAGTTTATCGAATGAAGATTAACGAAAGATTGCATGATGAATGATGCAGTTGGGTTTTGTTTACTTTCCCTTTTCCATCCTCGCTGCATTTCAATTTTGGTGATTAGCTCGCTTTGGCGCGTCATGACTCATGATATTGCAAATTTACAATCACATTCTGCAGTATATTAAACCCATGCTAGAGTAGGATGTAATACTTCTTGCTAATTAGTATTGCTTTCTTCTATGTGAATGTCATGTATTTCTGTTTCTTTTATCTTTTCTTTGCATAACAAATTAATATCGATTTTTCTCCATTTTTAGAAGTGACATCTTTAAAGACCTACCAGCTGAGGACAAGAAACCAAAGGTGAATGATATACACTCTGATGGTGCCTCAACAAGCTAAACACTGAGCTCCCAAAACTGGACATAGACGGAGTATTGACTGAGTTCTCACCACTTCATGTCAATGCTTCACTATTAGATATACCTTGATTTTTGTACATGCTCGATGTTTCTACTACCAACTCCATGTACATTCAGCTATACACTGATGATATCTGTATACCTTGATCTTCTAGGCTGACGTTCTCCAAGACGTGCTATTTCGTAACGTACTAGCGGACGTTCACAGTTGAAGACGTCGTCATGACTGTGTGTACGTCCTCAATTTTCAGATATAACGTCATATAAACTCCACCATTGCACACCAAAAACCTCCTATTAAATTTTGTATTACACCACTCATGCTTAAAGATTTAATTTAATACCAAATAGAGAAAAATATAAATGCGATAATTAATAAAATATCATTATTCATCATGGCTAGAGGATTTTCAGATGTTTCAAACGAGCTTTCGCAAAAAGTCACTGCCTGTTTACATGAACTTGCGGCACTCTTTAGTAGCTTCTTGGTATTTGGCATTCTTTTCTTCAAGGTAATATTGGCATCTTTGATGTTAAAGGCAATGAAATCATATTCCGTTTTACACACTTTAAATCTTTCTTTAAAATCATCGGATTTAGGTTTTATCAATCCAACTCGATAATGTATGAATGACATTTTGTACATGTATAATATTAAGAGTTATTACAGCCTTTGTAAGATCATGTGTATTTGTTGCAGCTAGGCATTGCACATTAGCATTCATTATGTTTTCGCACATGAGTGGAAAGGATGTTTTTTCACAAACAAGAGTAATCAACATTGTATTAGCATAGGTTATATTCGAACTAATATGTAATATCCCACATCGACAAGAATGAGAAAGAAAGTTAGCTTGATAAGCTAACCTGCCGAGTCTTCATGTCACCTAAGTATCATGGTTTTTAAGTTAAAGGTCCTAGATTGTGGTGACCTAGGGGCTTGGGTGGCATGTGTTTCGGATAGGCTAGGTTTGTAGCGGCTCGGATCGGCTGATCCGGTCAGTTCGTTACAGACAAACACAAAGTGTAATTATTATAAACCTGATTGACAGACAAGAAATATTTAACGAATACATTGCTATGTCCCTTTTGTCTTGTTTTGCTTTCGTGTGATAGTTAATAATGTTTCATATTTATAAAAAGTAAAAAACGTATTTAGATGATATGCAATAATATCACGTTGATACTTGATACTCGTGTTACATTAAATTCATTTATCCTAAATATGCAAAATACAAAGCATATGACAAAATGAGTTTAATATAAGTTGATCAGGTTCGTACTTTTAATTAGTTAAATACTTCAGTTTTTGGAAATGTATGTATAATGTAACTGAATGTTTCAGTGCAGCCAACAGTCTTTTATCTTCTTCTTTTTTTTTTTTCGATTCAAAGAAATTGGAGCTCAGACAAGACCTAAACCCCAAAACAGAAAAACTCACAGTCATGAGAACCCACAATTGGACATAGCTGCATAATACAGGGCACTCAAAAACCATGACAGAGCGACACATATAAGACACTAAATAATAGCTCTCTTAATCTCCGTAAGGCACCAGGGTGTAGCTTCAATTGTGCTCCACTTCCATCTCTCCCTTCTAGCCTTCTTAGCTAAAAAGTCAGCGACCAAGTTGTTTTCTCTGAAGGTATGAGCTAGTATCCAACTTGGATTTTTGCACAATAAAAAGATTCCATCATTCATCATATCAATCACCCTATTATCATCCGATGCCCCACACTGAAATTTCCAAATTGCCGTGGTGCTATCTGAAGCGATCAGAGTTGAAGGATAGTTTAATTCACCCGCTAATTTGGTGCCTGCTGCAATTCCAAGAAGCTCAACATCAAGTTCAGAGGAACAGTCATACAAGTGCAGAGTCTTGCAACCCAAAATCAGCCCATCTTTAACCGCCACCGCTGCACATCCTCCTTCTTTTCTATTTGAGTCCCAAGAGCCATCACAAAAAATAGTAACTTCACAATTATAATTATCTCCAACATCACAGCCCTTCGAGGAACCAATCAGTGCTCTGCCATCAAATTGAGCCATCACGCTCTGAACCTTGAGACAACTTTGAGAAATTGACCATCCGGGTTTCTCATGAACAATCAGATTTCTGAACAGTCGTTTATCTTTTAAAACTATACAAAATTACGTCGATTCATTTAATATAATATACTTTTATTCTATTAAATGTCAAAATAACGTCGTTTTAACTCGTTGTAAAGCTTTGAACTCCGAACCCATATGTAACCGATAGGTTGAGATGTTGTTGAGTTGGAATCGAAAATTTCAAATATTAGTTTTAATTTCACTACAAATTCTACGTATACAATCTTTTTTTACAAGTAATGCTTATTAGTTAGGGCGGGCAATTTATCGGAAACCACCCATAAATTTGGGTTTTTTTCGGAAACCACCCGTATCTTTGAAAATTATAAAGTCACACCTGTAAGTTTATTAAATTTTACAGAAACCACCCATATGTTTAAATTTAATCGAAATATTAATAAAAATGATAAAAAAACTTATAAAAATACGAAAAAATACATAATTAATTAAAAAAATCATAAAAACATTTAAAAAATCAGGATATTAAATAAAAATAAAATATAATTATAAAATTGAAATTTATTCATATGATATGTATACAAATGTGAAAACTAAATTTATAAAAAAATATGGCGTCTTGAAAATTACAAAAAATTACCGGCAATCATCATTGCTCCATTAAATTTATAAAAAAAATCATAATATCTTAAAATGAGTGTTTAAACTTTATTATATATGCAATAAAATTTGTGTTTGAATGCTTTATATGTAAAAATGTAACAAAATTTAAAGTTATAACACACTATTATAAATTGTAAGACACCATATTTTTGTATAGATTTAGTTTTCATATTTAATACATACCATATGAATAAAAAGTATAGTACTTCATTTCAAATTTATTTTTATTTTATATTATTATTAACATCCTTATTTTTAAAAGTTTTTTATGATTTTTGTAATTATATGTCCCTTTTAGCATTTTTAAAAGTTTTTTTATGATTTTTGTTAATATTTCGATTAATTTTAAACATATGGATAGATTTTTTTTCATATTTAATACATACCATATGGATAATTTCAATTTTATATTTATTTAATATCCTGATTTTTTAAATGTTTTTATGCTTTTTTTAATTAATTATGTATTTTATTTGTATTTTAATAACTTTTTTTATCATTTTTGTTATTATTTTGATTAAATTTAAACATATGGGTGGTTTCTGAAAAATTTAATAAACTTAAAGGTGTGACTTTATAATTTTCAAAGATACGGATGGTTTTCGGAAAAAACCCAAATTTATGGGTGGTTTCCGGTAAATTGCCCTATTAGTTATTTTAAACCTGGAGAAAAAAGGAGTATTAAACATTATTGAGAAAAGACTCGCTACGACGCCGTTTGGTCGTAGATCCGACATACCCTCGTCAACGGTCAACTCTCATTGTCTTCTTCGTTTCGAAAATCTCAGAAGTCGCTCAACAACTACACGATTCTGCTGAATCCGCTTGGAGAAAAATCGCTCTGCTCATGGCTACGATTTGTGATAGCTCGAAATTTCCACACTTGATTTTCTCCGTGTTGCTGTTATTGTTAGTTGAGTCGTACATCGCCGAATCGATCACTAAATTCACCGTGAATCCGTCCAAAGTGAAGCAGATCTCTTGGAAACCGAGGTCAGATTTCTCGGATTTTGGATTCTGGCGCATATTATTGTTGTGTTTGATTGAAGATGTGATTAATTTATGTGGTTTTGTAGGGCGTTTGTGTACGAGGGTTTCTTGAGTGGAGAGGAATGCGATCATCTGATCTCCCTAGTAAGTGCATTTTGAAAGATTTTTTGAATGTGATTTGTGTGTTTTGGATCTGATTTTTTTTAGTTTGAGCAAAGATGTTGGCTGTTTTTTTGTGTAGGCGAAAACTGAGTTGAAGAGATCTGCTGTTGCGGATAATGTGTCTGGAAAAAGTAAGCTCAGTGAGGTTCGCACAAGCTCTGGAATGTTCATCAGTAAAGGGAAGGTTAGTCTATTTAATCTCTTTAATTTCTTAATTTGGTTAAATATATGAATATTTGCATCTCATTGTGCTTCCTCATAACATGTGATACAATTTTTGGTTTGATTCTTGATATATATGGCCTAATGGGGAATACATGGCTTAGCAGTTTTACGTTTGCAGGATCCTATTGTTGCTGGTATAGAGGAACGAATTGCTGCTTGGACTTTTCTTCCCATAGGTGAATTTTTGGAGATTAGACGGATTGCAAAAGTGACATGTTATTTATGATCATGATTTAACTTGCTTATCACTAGTTCAAGTAGGATTGCTTGACAAAATTGTCATTTCATCACGAATTAAATTTGTATCACCTTATTGTTTGGTTTCGTTTTTGTAGAAAATGGGGAGGATATTCAAGTGCTTCGTTATGAACATGGGCAAAAATATGACCCACATTATGACTACTTCACTGATAAAGTTAATATTGCTCGCGGAGGGCACAGAGTAGCTACTATTCTGATGTATCTCAGTAATGTGGTCAAAGGTGGAGAAACAGTGTTTCCCTCAGCAGAGGTCAGTCCAGTGTCAATCCTCTTTTTTTATATAACTACATTTACTAGATGGAATATACACTTTGGTAGTGCTCATATTATCGAAGTACTAAAGTATTGGCTGTGGCTCTTTCCTTTCTTTGAGTTTAGACTTTAGATATATTGCATGGGTTGTAAAGTTCAATCCTATTTGTTAGTAATTATGTCTCTTGATCCTGTTCTGTTATTTATAGGTGAATGATTTTATATTGATAAATGTACTTGTGAAATTAAAGGATGATTTAGCCTTTTCTCCCTGCACGAGTTCCTATCTTACTTACCTCTCAGAATATGTGTTCCCTCCCAGTGGCCTTTATCCTTAGTTCCATAGCTCATATCTGCTTCCACACTTGATGTAGAACACTGCAAAGAGCGTCACAAATCTTGTTTCATTAACACTAAAACACAAATATATCTAGCAGGTACCTGCTCGGCGTAAAGCTCACCCTCAAGATGAAGATTTATCGGAGTGTGGAAAGAATGGAGTTGCAGGTAGTGTCCCTAGTTCTCAGTTTTTGTGTTAATGCATTGAGCCCCTATTGTTAATTAATCCCTAATCTATGGTAATCATATGATACACAGTGAAACCAAGAAAGGGAGACGCTCTTTTATTCTTCAGTCTCCACCCTGATGCCACTCCTGACCCAATGAGTCTTCATGCTGGATGCCCTGTGATTGAAGGAGAGAAATTTTCAGCAACCAAGTGGATTCATGTCGACTCCTTTGACAAGATTGTGGGAGATGGTGGAGAATGTGCTGATGAGCACGAAAGCTGTGATAGATGGGCGGCTCTTGGGGAGTGCACTAAAAACCCAGTTTATATGGTTGGAACTCCAGAGCTTGCTGGTGCTTGCAGGAGGAGTTGCAAAGTGTGCTGAAAATGCTTCTTTCCACTGGACAGTCGATAATAAAAGACTACAGGACAGGCCAATGAGTAGCATCTGATATCTCCATAAAGACTGCGCTAAGAATCATCTGATAAAAAACATTTGCCTGCAATTGTTGTATCACTTCTGAAGTAGCCAGTTCAATACTTGCTCGGGTATAAAGTAAACAATGTGTGAAACTCAAGTCATACTGAAAGGTTTTTGGACTTCTGGTAGCTGGTCACCACTTCAAGTTTATAATCTAAACACCATGCTGTTATTGCAGGCTTACCGCTATGTAATTAACAATATTATAAAAAAAATAGTCATTTATTGAAATTGCTTAGAAAACAATCACCAGCTATAACAAAATAGAATTTTTTCCTTGCCCAGTTTTGTCATGACATTCTGATGAAGAAAGAGCATATCTTGAAACCAGTTAAAAAGTAAATGGGTCCTTAATGACATCCCGACGTACAGTGTTGTGAAAGTTTCAGGCCAAGACAGACCTCCTCTCACTGACACCGAGATTATTGACTAATACAGCCTCAGGAGTCAGTCTCAATCTAGCGGACAAGCTTTTTCAAATGCTCCTTGCTCTGTTCGACAAAGATCAAACTCATTTGTGTGGTAATACATACAACCAGTATAAGCATCCATCTCTTTAGTGCACCTTTGGTGAAGATCCTTCAGCCTGCAACCAAACACAAATCTTTGATATATATAGTAAAATATGGCACCTGCTGAAGTGTGAGAGGCCAAAGAGGAAATTGCAAACATGTCTGATGGTACAAGTACAACTATCAAATATATCATATTTCTTATGCCTTGTGTTTCTAGCAAAGTATATGCACTATAAAGGTATAATTTTAACTATAGAACAACGGATGGGTGTGTGTGAGGGATTTGCTGTAAAATGGACAACTTTACACAACAACTACGAGTTATGGCACATGACTAGTTTAAGTTCATGCAAGACAATGTTCAATTAATGCATTATGCATATAGACTTTGATCTGTTCAGCCCATCTAAAAAAACAATACACATGTCGTGACCCAAAACATGTTTCATGAACAGCTTCATCCAAAAGATTCATGATTTTTCAAATATGGCTGAGTCAGCTGCCTCAAGAAACTCCACTCCATTACCATCAGTCTACATTAATTTTACGAGAAAACTTTGATTCATGTGGAAATGAAATAATCTTAATACCATAGCTAACATCAATGCACTTCTTATCAACGCTATGAAACAAGATAACACTCACTTATGATGTACAGACAAAAGATGAGTGACGTTGCAAGCTGAAAGCAAGAGATTTCAGAAAAGACATTCTTTCTTCTGTATCAATGTGCATATACTCAGATCCTTTGAGTGGAGTATTCCAGCCCAAGATTTAACACATAACAACTTTCATTTCCCTAGCATCCACTAAGCATATGATTGACATTAATCAAACAAACATAATGAAATAAAATGTTGTTTCTGTTGCTCCATGATATTTGCCTACTAAACAACATTTCAGAGCCTTAATTTCCTACTCAAATTAAGCTACTCAACTTCGGGTAAATGAATACGTCGACTGACATTTCTACACCAAATCAAAATCAGCACAACCATACAATGAAAACTAAAACAATATAAACACGAACAAAAGTAATCAAATCACGGCTTACAGTCCAAAGACACAGCGAGTGACTTCCTGTCCCTTTTCCAAACACTTCTCAGGATTAGGATCATTCTTTTTACATTTGAGAAAGGCTACATTCTCCGCAAAGCACCTCTTTCCAATATGCTTAGATGCAGCCATCAACACTGCCGATGTTGGTATCGGCTCTCCAGCTGCATCCACATTCGCTGCCATCTCCAACACCACAAATCCAATTCCCCTACACAAATCTAACCGCGTAAATCACAATCCCTCCACCAATCAAACACCAAAATCCACTTCGTAAAATCCGAATCCAAAATCACAAATTCCAACACCATTAGATCATTCTAATCGAGACAAGTAAAAAACCGCGAAAGAGAGAATTGAATCGAAATTTACCTGCTTTAACAACAATCCGATTTCTCTCAGCTGCTGATGATTTCTAGGGTTCCAAAATCAAAGACATCAGATGTGAAGAACGATGGTGGACGTCGTTGTAAATAATCTCAACTTAGAGGGCATTTTCGTCATCAATAAATAAGTCTCGGAAGTTTATTGGCTTTGAGAAATTAAATTAGGGTTTTGAGAGATCCCAATTCTCGCATTGCGTTTTTCGATTTGGGGATTTTCTATTCACGCTACGTTGGCTACAAATCAGCTGCTGACTTTTGGTTTCGAAAATTTCATTCCTGCGGGTGGATTTTTGAAGCTGATTGATTAAATTGTATTGAATGTGTTTAAATCAGTTTTCATTTTGATTTCAGATCGATTTAGGGTTAGAAGAACTGACTGTAGATGCCAGTTTCAAGTTTCATGAAGTTCTATGCATTCAGAATTGATTTAACATATACCATTTTTTGTAATTTTGGCATGAGAATTTCAGAAGAAGCTTCACTGGTTTTAGACTTTAGTCACGCAAATTTTAACAGAAGCCGAAGAGATTGGAGCTTCGCAATCCTCTTTAGTTATTGATTGGTATAGTCTTTTACATCCTTGTTGTATTCTTATTCTTCTTGTTCCTTGTTTTTCGTATCATTTGTGATTGATGTCAGGTGCATTATGCAATATTTCCAGTATATGTTTTGCGTTCTGTTAGTTTCTGTTTTGTGAGAATGGATTCTGTGGTTCATAATTTTAGTTATTGTTAGGAATTAGTTTTTCTAAATTAAGATTATCCGTCATGACAGTTGAATATATTTTATATCTCGTTAATTGTTCTTCAGTGAGATAGATCTTGCCAACTAGATAACATACCTACTTCAGGTGATAGTAACTACCTTGGAAGAACGGCAACGATACAGCTCAGGATATAAGCTGATTTTAGTCGCCAGGTCTCTAAAACGTTGTACTACAAACTCAATCCTACGATATTTTGCTTTGGAATTCTCCCGTCTCTAGTCGATGATATGAGACTTTTGATAAAATAAGGTAGGTATTTTGCATTATTTAGAATGTTTCGATTGGTGTACAGTCGAACTCCACTAGTATGCGACCTTTAAAATGAGTTCATTTTTTCTGAACTAGTGTGATTTAATACTTAGGGATTGTCTACCTCCACCTAGCCAGGCTCTTGAATTTTGGTTTTAATAAGAAAAAACCATAATCAGTTTCAATCTTGCCAAGCTCAGCATAGATTTGGAGTGGAGATGAATCCTGAGCTTTGATTCTATATGACATTTACATATCCTTATATTTTACTTTCTATAACTTATTTAGTGTTATACTAGTGGCCGAAAATGTTGTATTATAAATCACACGACGTACAAGTCGTATAATTTTGTTGGAATGTATTTTATTCTAAAATTTTATTTTAGAATAAATAAATTTATCTCCTCCTAGTCTGTGCAGCGTTGGAAACATCTCAAACCATTATTGTTCTCATTTTACAATACCAAAGTGGCAAAGTGTAATCTATCCACTAGTGATTTCCGGTGACGTGGCCCAATGATCGCTGAGCATCCATTTGTGTCAGCTCCCATTATCAATTTCAATCTTGCAAAGTTCAGCATTCATCTCCACTCTCCAAATCTCTTACCTTTTCTATATTGCGACCCTCAATTTCATTTCTCCCTCCACCTTTCTGTCAACCTGACTTGATTTTTTGCAGTTGCATTTGCGTTTTGCATCCTGAAATTGTTCAGAATTGTTTTGAACCAGTTACAAGCTGTTCTAGATTTGCTGTCTGTTAGTGTTGTGGATTTTTTGCTGTAAAGATCTCATCTTTATTACCAGTTGTTGTCTGGGTGGGAGGGTGAAATGGCTGCTTGTAATTGTACATCTTCATTGTTCCCAGCAGCTGCACACCGCCCGGCAGCTTCAGATATCAAGAAACCAAATCCTGTGGTGTCTAATCTGTTCTGGGGTGCAGATCTCCCATGCCCATCTCAGCATAAGCTCACTCAGGTTTGTGTACCTGCCGTTCAGTTGTTTGTTAAAATGCCTCAGGGAGGTCGAGTTTGGTGAATTCAATGCATCTTTATATGGTGTTTTGTGGAAAGTTCTTTTATTTAGCCTTAAATTTGTGGAACATTTTGGTAGCGAGGTTTGGCAATGTTCTTGAGATGTGTTTGATTTGATTTGTGGTGGAGCGAGTGTTTATGTGGAGATGAGTGAATGATATTTCTGTTGCTCATGGTTTTTTTTGGCAGGTGAGGAAGGGGCCGTGTGGGGTTTGGGCCTCAGTGACGGAGAGAGGAGACTATCACGATCAGAGACCGCCGACTCCGCTTTTGGACACTATTAACTATCCAATTCATATGAAAAATCTCTCTGTAAAGGTGACCTTTTCGTTTAAAATGCTGGTCTGATTTTCCAAGCTGAGTTAACTTTGTGCAAACTGTGAGATGCATGATTGAATATTAATCAATGCCCTCTTTTAATAAATTATGTAGGAGTTGAATCAGCTTGCCGATGAGCTGCGATCCGATGTGATTTTCAATGTCTCCAAGACAGGGGGTCATTTAGGATCAAGCCTTGGGGTTGTTGAGCTCACTGTAGCTCTTCACTATGTATTCAACACTCCTCAAGACAAGATACTGTGGGATGTCGGCCATCAGGTTAGAATCCTTTAGTGTTGCCCTTCACTGCTCAAAGATTAATTGTGGTGGTTTTATTGCAAATTATTGACTTGCCTTTTTGCAGTCCTACCCTCACAAAATCCTTACAGGAAGACGATCTAAGATGAGTACGATGAGACAAACTAATGGGTTGGCAGGATTTACAAAAAGGGCTGAGAGTGAACATGATTGCTTTGGGACTGGACATAGTTCAACAACCATATCTGCTGGTTTGGGTAATCTTCTTAACTCCATATTATATTGGAACTGTTTTGGGCCTACATATAACATTGACTTCCAACCCAAGTCTATTAAATGCCAAAATTCTGACTTTGCTTTTTTGACTTGTGGTTTGAGAGGCTATTAAACTGACAAATTTTCTGAGAATAATTTTACACCATCACTTTACTGAATGGTAATTGCTGTGAAGTGGATATTGGATTGTTCAGAATTATATCCTTCTCTGTATTATTCCCTGTCCTTTTATAATCGTACTTTATGCTATATTCTAGCAATTTATTATCTAATGGATTGACATATAACTGAGAAAATATTTTGATGATACAGGAATGGCCGTTGGGAGGGATCTGAAAGGGAGAAAGAATAATGTTGTTGCTGTTATAGGTGATGGTGCAATGACTGCGGGGCAGGCATATGAAGCCATGAACAATGCTGGTTACCTTGATTCAGACATGATTGTAATTCTTAATGACAACAAGCAGGTTTCTCTGCCTACTGCGAATTTGGATGGTCCAATAGCACCGGTTGGAGCACTCAGCAGTGCTCTCAGTCGACTTCAATCAAACAGACCTCTTAGAGAGTTAAGAGAAGTTGCAAAGGTTTGTATTGCACTGGTCTTATATGGTTGATAAAGTTAAGATTTTATTTTAAGTGAAATGTTTGACAGGACATGGCGGGGAATACTGAAGAGTTCATTGTATTACTTGTTGCAGGGAGTTACCAAACAAATTGGTGGTCCTATGTATGAACTGGCTGCAAAAGTAGACGAGTATGCCCGTGGGATGATCAGTGGGTCTGGATCAACTTTGTTTGAAGAACTGGGACTTTACTACATCGGTCCAGTTGATGGTCACAATTTAGATGACCTTATTGCCATTCTTAAAGAAGTGAAAAGTACTAAAATAACCGGTCCTGTCCTAATTCACGTGGTCACTGAAAAGGGCCGGGGTTACCCATATGCCGAAAGAGCTGCAGACAAGTATCACGGTGAATTCATTGACTATCCTTATCTAAAAGATGTCTTATCTGATTTATAAATATTCAATCCTTAATTTTAATTTTCAATGTTTATAGGAGTTGTGAAGTTTGACCTGGCAACTGGAAAACAATTTAAGTCAAGTGCGCCTACTCAATCATACACAACATACTTTGCGGAAGCACTGATAGCAGAAGCGGAGGCAGATAAAGACATTGTGGCTATTCATGCAGCTATGGGAGGAGGAACAGGCCTGAATCTCTTCGAGAGGCGTTTTCCTAACAGGTGTTTTGATGTCGTATAGCAGAGCAACATGCTGTTACTTTTGCTGCTGGATTGACTTGTGAAGGAATTAAACCCTTCTGTGCTATATATTCGTCGTTCATGCAGCGTGCATATGACCAGGCATGCGTTCAAAACTCTTCTACTAATACAGTGGACTTATTCTTCATTTCTCGGATATCCTTATCTGGTAGTCTAAAGAAACATGTTTGCATATCCATTCTAGGTCGTGCATGATGTGGATCTGCAGAAACTGCCCGTAAGGTTTGCAATGGATAGGGCAGGGCTAGTTGGAGCTGATGGTCCTACACATTGTGGAGCTTTTGATGTCACTTACATGGCATGTCTTCCTAACATGGTGGTCATGGCTCCTGCTGATGAAGCGGAACTTTTTCACATGGTTGCCACAGCAGCTGCCATAGATGATCGACCCAGTTGCTTTCGCTACCCGAGAGGAAACGGAGTTGGCGTCCAGCTTCCTCCTGGTAACAAG